>QCXZ01000138.1:31050396-31320537 GCA_025024175.1 Rhyzopertha dominica | reverse complement strand
TGCATCCGAGTTCACCGAACTTAATAAGTAGTCTAAAATAATTTTGTTTTATGATCCACTGAATGAGCCGGTTTCCTAAAACTAACTCTTTATCCTCACGAACTCAACAAGGACGAGTTTCTCCGTTTCCCGAACTACATTTTGGACAATCGTTTTTAGTAAATCCGGGAATTTCCACATTTATAACAATGTTTCCGAAATGGTGCACGACAATCTTGAGCTCTATGCCCGTTCCTACCACAATTCCAACAGTTATTCAATTAGTATTGGAAGTACTTGCCGTATTAACATCAACGCGTTTCACGCCTACTAGACTCTCATGTGCTTCATAACTTAAAGACGTACTTGCCGACGCGACTTCTACGTACGCTAGATCAGGTTCTACATCTGCTTTAGACCTATGCGGTGGTTTATAAGCTTCAACAAACCGTTTACTTTTTTCTATTTGTCGACCAAGTTCCAACAACTTCTCTTCTGACGTTACATCAACAAGACTTTAAACGCTCCTGGTAGAATGGTGCCAGATTTTTCAAAACAACTCGCAAACGCTCTTCTCTATTAGGGGGTATTGTTAATCTCGAAACATATTATCCATTACCGCGACATAAATACCTAGAGATTCATCTGGACCTTGTGTTCGACGACGGATCTCTTCCCAAAGCCTGTCCTCATAATCATACGGCAAAAATTGTTCCCGTAATTTAACTTTTAACGCGGACCAACTATCAACCGATCTCTTAATTGACCGATACCAATTCAAAGCCTTTCCCGTAAACAAATCTAATGCTGATAGGAACAGCTGGGCTTCCGATACGTTGCGAGCGACCCGCAGCTCTTCCACGCGTTCCAGGAATGCATTTACCGAAAGATCTCGACTCTCCCCACTAAAATGAATACCCCATTTCAAAAACCGGAACTGACTTAACACCATGGTCCACCCCTACGCGCGATAAATTATTAATTCTATGTAAAGGTGTTGAATGAGCAATATTAACAACATTACCTCTATCTGAATTCGCATCAATAACGCTAACGCCTATTTGTTCTTCCGCAGATGATTCGTCGCTATCATTTTCTGGTTCAGCTTTCTTATTTAATGACGACAATGCACGTAAAATCAGTACTATTGAATTTCCACGCTCTTGAAGAACTTTCGCGTCCCCAGATTCTATTCTATTTACGCGATTCAGCAGATGATGCAATTTGGTTTGTATTTTAATAAATTCTGAAGACTGCTTATCACCGGCAAAATCTTGAATTAATATTTTAGCCTCGTCTAGTTTCTTTTGCACGATAGCAAATTCTATTCGTACATCACGCGAATACGGAGATACTGCAACGGTTTACCTTCTTTTTCTAACTTCATAATTTGACGCAAATCCTTGCGCATCTCCTCTACCGTCCCGCTACCTACAACACCCCTAATCGATAATTCATATTCCAATTCATCCTTAGATAACCGATCAACAGACAATCTATAATATGATTTATCCATATTCCTAAATGTTAAATAAACTCAGCGCGAAATAATCTTTATGCCTCTCGGCCGAACAAGAAATCGTGATCGCGTTCCTAGCAATAAGAACTAATGCCCCGAAATATTATACAAACACCTCAAAAAAATGGAAAAAAAATGTTCAAAGCTGGCCCCACGTTGGGCGCCATTTTTTTATTACGTGACGATACCACAAAGGCTTTATTAGCCACCAAACAACAAATATTATAACCACAGATCTTACCTTCACAATAAATCTAATAAACCACGGCGATATTCAAGAGGGTTTCGCTGGCCTCAGCTTACTCAGTGGAGACGGGCTGGGTTCACAGATGAAAAAAAGAAATAATGGGCGCCACGCAATTTGAAAAAAAAGCCAACAGCGAAACAAAGAGCCAAATAAAATTGCGAAATATTTTTTTATGCCCGTGTTTATTTACAAAAAAAATTTTAACATGCAATAAAAATATAAAGTTAATGAAACAAAGTTAATGATTATAATTCAAATTAGTGTAATAACTACCCTAAGACCCTGCAACGGTCTAGCAAGCGAGCGTCGTGGCGCGAGGGAAGAACGGTCAAACCGTATCACTGTATTTCGTGAGTAGTGAACGTATTACTTAATTATCGACACCCGGGGGTGGAGTATTGGCCAATACCTTCCCGCATACACAATAAATTCACATTATCCCCGTAGCTATAGGCAAAACGCCGCTGCGACTCGCAAACCGCTATTTTACAAAAATAACAAGCTATTCTAGTTTGAACAGTCAACGAAATTCCTATCTTTATCAAGGTAAGTTATTTTTAGAATAATCTAACAGAAAGGAAACAAAAACTACTATAAACCGACGCTATACAGGTGAGTATCGATTAAATTTTTGAGAAAATAACAAATTGCATAATGTAGAGATCAAATTGTAAATTCTAATATCAAATTGTAAATTGTAAATGTTGAAACGTTAACTCTTCTTTATTTCAGGGAAACGACGAACGACGATCCACGGAAAACCGCTTCTACGTGCTTTCGGAACGGCAAGAATGTCCAAGTTATAGATAACGTAAAAAAATAAAAGTGTCTGACCGTAAGGTAAGCTGGTCCTCTGGGAGTCCTACTGGTCCAAATGGGCCTTCAGCTGCTATCCTAGCTGTCAATTAGCTTCCCGGAGTATTTTTCCTACCAAATAGCCCTTATGCACGTGGATTTAGCGAAGTAACAACCGGAGGATGAAGAAGTAAGAAGCAAGAAAGTAAGAAAGGCTGCAATAATGAAAACGCATGGTGAAACCACTGTACTATTGAATAAAAAGAACTTACGTCTGCTCTTCGACCCTCTTCTGCAAGGACTAGCGATTCGCTTTTCAAATCCCCAATTAGGCAATCAATTATGATAATAACAGCGCCTTTCAGATCCAATACAAATATCTAATTGCGTTTCACACACTCGATAAATCAAAACCAATTTTAAAGGCAGCTGTTTAGCGAAATTTACTAGGTGAATCTTGCAGGTTCAAAGTGATAGTAATAGTATTTTTGTGGGCAAAACCGTTTTTGGCAAAAACGCGCAGACCGAGTTTCGATAAGATATACTGATGGCAGCACCTACCGGATTCATTTAGGTTTTAAGCTAAACTATGTTAAATGTAAAGAACGCCGTAATAACTCCCCCCCTATTCCGATGAAAATTTCATTCTACCAAATTTTCACATGTTGCAGGCTTTAAATCTTGAACATGATAAATACCCTTTACCTTTCCGTTATCATCTAATTCATAAGTCAAATAGGACACCTTTCGCTTAATTTTGAATGGCCCTTGGTATTTTGGTGACAGTTTGGCGCTCATATTTCGACTTGCGTCCGATAGAACGTGATTCTTAACATAAACCAAATCATTTACCTGAAAATTCGTAGGTCTCCGACGAAGATCATAACGCTGTTTGCTACGCAAATGCGCTTTTCTTATACGTTCGCGTATTTCTTGATACAGAGTCTGAAATGCTTTCGAACGATGCCCAATAAAATCATCTACACAATGTGTTTTATTTTCACTAATCTGCTCATGAAGTTTACCCGAAATTATGTGTTCGCGTCCAAAATTTATAAAATAGGGTGTGCAGTTAGTGACCTCGTGCACAGCAGTACGCATCGCGCACGCCACTTTATGCAAGTACACACTCCAAGATTTGTGGTTGTCTTTAACATAAGACGCTAACATAGTTTTCAGTACTCTATTCGTACGCTCAGCAGGATTTGCCTGCGGGTGATATAATGCAGTAAACCAAAGCTCTACGTTGTATCCTTCGCAAAGTTTTCGAAATTCTCCTCCCCGAAATTGAGATCCATTATCCGTGATAATAGCCGCTGGAACACCGAACAATAAAAATAAGTTTTCTTCAACCAATCGGGCTATAATTTTACCGGTTGCTTCGCGCATAGGAAAAATCAAGGGAAATTTTGAGAAACAACACGATATAACCAAAATATATGCATAACCGTGTGAACGAGGTAAGGGTCCCACAATATCCATACACACCACGTGCCAAGGAGATTTCGCGAAAGGACGAGTGGACATTTCACCACCGGGTTATTTTGTTGAGGTTTGTAACGCGCACATACTTGACAACGCTTCACATAATTAACTACATCGCTTTTCATCTTCGGCCAAAAATAAAATTCACTAAGTCGACGAAAAGTTTTGAAAACACCGCAATGACCCGATGTTGGATTATCGTGAGCTTGGCGCATTTGTTGCAGACGTTTATCTTTAGGCAATACTTCTTTCCATATATTTTCTTTAACATCAAAATTCGTATGGGTATCTCGAATATGTTTAAACAACCGACCATTACAAATTCTAAAAGCCGGATAACGCAATGGATACTTTTCGACCAAAGACAACATTTTTGTATACCAAGGATCGTTAACAACAGAATTGTTATTTTCTTGCTGCACTACCGCCTCATTTACTTCCGGAATAGTACGCGACAGAAAATCAGGAACAATATGTTCTTTGCCTTTGCGGTGAATGATTTCATAATCGTAACTTTGGAGCCGAAGTGCCCAACGCGCAAGTCGGCCTACCGGGTCCTTGAGATTTTGTAGCCACACTAAAGAGTGGTGATCGGTTACCACGGTAAATTTTTGCCCTTCCAAATAAGGTCTTAGTTTTTCAACCGCCCATATTACCGCTAAGCATTCACGCTCGGTTGTTGAATAATTCTGCTCTTGACGCGTTAGAGCTCTCGACAAATACGATATAACACGATCTCCATCTTCACATTTTTGAGACAAAACCGCCCCTAAGCCATAAGCTGATGCATCGGTCTGAACCATAAATGGTTTGTCAAAATTAGGACATGACAAGATTGGTGCACTAACTAACAAGTTACGAACAGCCTCAAATGATTTGGAGCACTCCTCAGTCCATTCAAATCGACGATTCTTCTTAAGTAAACTGGACAAAGGTGCTACCAATTCCGCAAAATTAGGTATAAACCTCCGATACCAACCGATAAGACCTAGTAAGCTACGCACTTGTTTAACTGTAGCGGGAGCTTTAATCCGCAAAATTGCATTTACTTTTTCAGGATCAACACTCAGTCCCTGCCTATTTACAATATATCCTAAATAACGAAGTTCTGGAAGACAAAGTTGGCATTTTTCTTTATTAAGAGTTAGACCCGCATTTGTTAGGCGCTCTAGAACCTCACGCAAAGTTTTTAAATGCGTATCGAAATCTGGCGTGGCAATGATGACGTCATCTAAATATACAAAACAATAGGGCTCTAACTCAGGCCCTAAAACCTTGTCAACAAATCTTTGCCAAGTAGCTGGTCCGTTATGCAACCCATAGGGCATTCTTTTAAAATGGAACAGTCCGCGCCCAGGAATACTAAAAGCTGTGTACTGTTTACTATTTTCTTCCAACTCAATTTGCCAGTAAGCAGATTTAATATCAATGGACGATAAAAAACGTGCATCCCTCAAGCTCTCTAGAATAGCAGACATATACGGTAAGGGGTAAGAGTCTCTCAGACTTACTTGATTTAATTTACGGAAATCTACACAAAATCTAAACGAGCCATCCTTCTTCGGAACAAGAAGTACTGGAGAGGACCAAGGAGAGTTAGACGGTTCTATTATTCCCGCCTCCAACATATTTTTAAGTTCCGCGTCAATATACTTTTGCATTATTGGATTCATACGATAACTACGCTGTTTGATTGGCGCTGACGTTGTGCGAATCACGTGCTGAACTAGTTTTGTGCAACCTAGCTTTCCATTATCGCTACCTAAGTACTTACTGACTACTTCATTTAAACTTTTAAGTTGATCCGAATGTAATTCTCCCTGATCAGACACAGAAAACAGTTCTACCTTTGGTGAATCAGCAAAATGCCACTCCATAGTTTTAAAATTTGGAAGAATACCCATTATGCGCCAGAAATCTATCCCTAATAATATTGATGGTTGTAAAGTTGGCATAATGTACGCATCAATCACTCCTACTTTATCTTGCAACTTAATCGGCAGTGAAACTGTACCCAAAATTTCGGCTTTAGAACCGTTAGCCAAAAGGCAAATAGGCTGAGAAGATTTATTCGAATGAATTCCTAACCGTTCTAAAATGCTAAAGCAATTGCCACTAATAATTGTACTGTTTGCTCCAGAATCGAGAAGTCCCAAAAATTTGTGCCCCAAAATGTCAACTTCCAAATATCCCCTTGCATCCGAGTTCACCGAACTTAATAAGTAGTCTAAAATAATTTTGTTTTTATGATCCACTGAATGAGCCGGTTTTCCTAAAACTAACTCTTTATCCTCACGACTCAACAAGGACGAGTTTCTCCGTTTCCCGAACTACATTTTGGACAATCGTTTTTAGTAAATCCGGGATTTCCACATTTATAACAATGTTTCCGAAATGGTGCACGACAATCTTGAGCTCTATGCCCGTTCCTACCACAATTCCAACAGTTATTCAATTTAGTATTGGAAGTACTTGCCGTATTAACATCAACGCGTTCACGCCTACTAAGACTCTCATGTGCTTCATAACTTAAAGACGTACTTGCCGACGCGACTTCTACGTACGCTAGATCAGGTTCTACATCTGCTTTAGACCTATGCGGTGGTTTATAAGCTTCAACAAACCGTTTACTTTTTTCTATTTGTCGACCAAGTTCCAACAACTTCTCTTCTGACGTTACATCAACAAGACTTAAACGCTCCTGGTAGAATGGTGCCAGATTTTTCAAAACAACTCGCAAACGCTCTTCTCTATTAGGGGGTATTGTTAATCTCGAAAACATATTATCCATTACCGCGACATAAATACCTAGAGATTCATCTGGACCTTGTGTTCGACGACGGATCTCTTCCCAAAGCCTGTCCTCATAATCATACGGCAAAAATTGTTCCCGTAATTTAACTTTTAACGCGGACCAACTATCAACCGATCTCTTAATTGACCGATACCAATTCAAAGCCTTTCCCGTAAACAAATCTAATGCTGATAGGAACAGCTGGGCTTCCGATACGTTGCGAGCGACCCGCAGCTCTTCCACGCGTTCCAGGAATGCATTTACCGAAAGATCTCGACTCTCCCCACTAAAATGAATACCCCATTTCAAAACCGGAACTGACTTAACACCATGGTCCACCCCTACGCGCGATAAATTATTAATTCTATGTAAAGGTGTTGAATGAGCAATATTAACAACATTACCTCTATCTGAATTCGCATCAATAACGCTAACGCCTATTTGTTCTTCCGCAGATGATTCGTCGCTATCATTTTCTGGTTCAGCTTTCTTATTTAATGACGACAATGCACGTAAAATCAGTACTATTGAATTTCCACGCTCTTGAAGAACTTTCGCGTCCCCAGATTCTATTCTATTTACGCGATTCAGCAGATGATGCAATTTGGTTTGTATTTTAATAAATTCTGAAGACTGCTTATCACCGGCAAAATCTTGAATTAATATTTTAGCCTCGTCTAGTTTCTTTTGCACGATAGCAAATTCTATTCGTACATCACGCGAATACGGAGGATACTGCAACGGTTTACCTTCTTTTTCTAACTTCATAATTTGACGCAAATCCTTGCGCATCTCCTCTACCGTCCCGCTACCTACAACACCCCTAATCGATAATTCATATTCCAATTCATCCTTAGATAACCGATCAACAGACAATCTATAATATGATTTATCCATATTCCTAAATGTTAAATAAACTCAGCGCGAAATAATCTTTATGCCTCTCGGCCGAACAAGAAATCGTGATCGCGTTCCTAGCAATAAGAACTAATGCCCCGAAATATTATACAAACACCTCAAAAAAATGGAAAAAAAATGTTCAAAGCTGGCCCCACGTTGGGCGCCATTTTTTATTACGTGACGATACCACAAAGGCTTTATTAGCCACCAAACAACAAATATTATAACCACAGATCTTACCTTCACAATAAATCTAATAAACCACGGCGATATTCAAGAGGGTTTCGCTGGCCTCAGCTTACTCAGTGGAGACGGGCTGGGTTCACAGATGAAAAAAAGAAATAATGGGCGCCACGCAATTTGAAAAAAAAGCCAACAGCGAAACAAAGAGCCAAATAAAATTGCGAAATATTTTTTTATGCCCGTGTTTATTTACAAAAAAAAATTTTAACATGCAATAAAAATATAAAGTTAATGAAACAAAGTTAATGATTATAATTCAAATTAGTGTAATAACTACCCTAAGACCCTGCAACGGTCTAGCAAGCGAGCGTCGTGGCGCGAGGGAAGAACGGTCAAACCGTATCACTGTATTTCGTGAGTAGTGAACGTATTACTTAATTATCGACACCCGGGGGTGGAGTATTGGCCAATACCTTCCCGCATACACAATAAATTCACATTATCCCCGTAGCTATAGGCAAAACGCCGCTGCGACTCGCAAACCGCTATTTTACAAAAATAACAAGCTATTCTAGTTTGAACAGTCAACGAAATTCCTATCTTTATCAAGGTAAGTTATTTTTAGAATAATCTAACAGAAAGGAAACAAAAACTACTATAAACCGACGCTATACAGGTGAGTATCGATTAAATTTTTGAGAAAATAACAAATTGCATAATGTAGAGATCAAATTGTAAATTCTAATATCAAATTGTAAATTGTAAATGTTGAAACGTTAACTCTTCTTTATTTCAGGGAAACGACGAACGACGATCCACGGAAAACCGCTTCTACGTGCTTTCGGAACGGCAAGAATGTCCAAGTTATAGATAACGTAAAAAAATAAAAGTGTCTGACCGTAAGGTAAGCTGGTCCTCTGGGAGTCCTACTGGTCCAAATGGGCCTTCAGCTGCTATCCTAGCTGTCAATTAGCTTCCCGGAGTATTTTTCCTACCAAATAGCCCTTATGCACGTGGATTTAGCGAAGTAACAACCGGAGGATGAAGAAGTAAGAAGCAAGAAAGTAAGAAAGGCTGCAATAATGAAAACGCATGGTGAAACCACTGTACTATTGAATAAAAAGAACTTACGTCTGCTCTTCGACCCTCTTCTGCATGGACTAGCGATTCGCTTTTCAAATCCCCAATTAGGCAATCAATTATGATAATAACAGCGCCTTTCAGATCCAATACAAATATCTAATTGCGTTTCACACACTCGATAAATCAAAACCAATTTTAAAGGCAGCTGTTTAGCGAAATTTACTAGGTGAATCTTGCAGGTTCAAAGTGATAGTAATCGTATTTTTGTGGGCAAAACCGTTTTTGGCAAAAACGCGCAGACCGAGTTTCGATAAGATATACTGATGGCAGCACCTACCGGATTCATTTAGGTTTTAAGCTAAACTATGTTAAATGTAAAGAACGCCGTAATATTCTTTATTAAAAAGATGTATTTAGAAACATACTGTACTACCTATCAACACGTACTTATATAGACTTAATATTTGAAACTATAAACTTATATGTTTAATATGAAAGTAAATTGATTTAATTTTTTATAATTATTATTTATTATTGTAGCTATAATTAAACAAGACTTGTTTATTATATCGCAATAATACAGCAATGCATTTGTTTTTGAACAAAAAAAAGCCTTGCGGGCTAAACAAAACTAAAAACAAAAAGTGAGTGCCGAACAATCAAAAAATGCAACAGAAATAAAATTTATTACGAAATATAACGCCTTTTATTTTTTTGGAATGTGTGAAAAAAATAGTAATAACAATACCTATAAAGGAAAAATACACTTATTCGGATCCCGCAGTCCCTGTAAAATCTGCGCTGTCGAGTGACAGAATATCGATCAGGATAGGTATTGATGTTTCCAAACAGCGAATTTTGATTTTACTCTGCTACCGATGCTCACGTTTGCATATTGACTAAGTAACACAAAACAGAACTGTGGTTCAACAAGACGTTACCTGCTACTTCTTAAGGTCAGTGAATCTTAATACGCTATATTAGTGTGACGTAGATGTCGGCCATTTTGCTGCGATACGTCAAAATCCGCGATCTAAACCAACCTACTTAGTTGTCATAATGTGCGTAAGGGAGTTCAGCGTTTGGTGTAATTTTTTAGTGTTAAAGAGTATTTTAAAGTGTTACTGTGTATGTTTGGGTAGCTTAACTACTTCGCTTTACTTAGCAAGTATTACAAACCGAAATTACATTTAGATACAATCTATTGTTGAAAAGCTGAACATACACTAAGTATACGTGTGTGGAACATTACAATTTACAAGTTTGGTAGAAAATGGTAATGGGTTGGGTCCCTGGATGTTCCCGTTATAATGAGAGAGAAACGTGTAATCTTTACATCACTTCTTTTAGGTTGTTTTTAAACAATAGATTGCAACTGAATGTAATTTCGGTTTGTAATACTAAATTATTTGAAGGAACGTAAACTATTAAAAATACACAGTAACACTCAATGTTCAGAGCAAAATTATAGTATAATACAATATTTTGAAGTGTTATTGTATATGTTTGAGTGGTTTACATACCTTTGTATTATTCATTAAGTATTACAAACTGAAATTACATTAAGTTGCAATCTATAGTTGAAAGACAATCTAAAATAAGTGCTAAAACTTTATACGTTTCTCTCTCATTATAACAAGAACATCCAGGGACCTAGCACGTTACCATTTTCTGGTACATGTAACATGTAAATTGTAATGCTCTACACACGCACTTATTGTAGGTTAAGCGTTTCAGCAATACCTACATTGTAACCAAATATAATTTACGTTTGTAATACTTACTAAGTAAAGCGAAGGAGTATCAGCTACTCAAACATACACAGTAACACTTTAAAATATTCTTTTAACACTAGAAAATTGCACCAAACACTTACCTCCGCTATGCACGTTATGACGACTTAGTTTGTTTTGATCCAGGATCTAAACTAAATGTAATTTCGGTTTGTAATACTTGTGATGCAAAACGAAGGAGTGTAAGCTACTCAAATAAGCACAGTAACACTTCTAAATATTCTTTTAATGTTACAAAATTGCACCTAACGCTGAGGTCTGCTACGCAGGTTATGACAACCAGCTTTATCAGGATCCAGGACTTTGACGTACCACAGAAAAATGGCAGTCATTACGTCAGCACTAATATAGCGTATAGGTACCGACAACGGTTGCGACGTATATACAGTTTTCCATACAGTTTCTGGTAATTCCGTCTCTGTTATTGCCGTATTCAACAGTTATGGCAGCCGATGGTTGCTGGACGAAGTCCAATACTTGCTACTCGCTCGCACGGCACGGAAAGAGTATCATTGTCTTTTGAGTCCCAGGCCAAGTACTTGCTCTCTACGTCGCAACCAAACAAATAATAATCATTCTATAAGGAAAGTTTGTGGCAGTAAGGGTTCTAGTTGTAGACGACGGAAGCCAGTGTTGTCAAAACCAATTTGAGCATGTCAGATTTTTGTTGACGAGTATTTCGTATTTATGTCGCTATTTTCAGCTGTTTTACTAGCATCTGTTTCTTGTTATTAGATTATTTATCTAAAAAAGACAAACTGTAAGAAGTAGACTAAAGACATATAGAATTCGTTTTGAACGAAACCTCTGCACGCTAGATGGGCCACCACTGTGGTAGCTACTTAAACCCCGGGACGCGGTCTCCGGAAGCATCAAGATATAAATAAATAAACATCTGATCTGATCATTTTGTCCCGATCCTACCTCTACGTCCGTCCTAGTTGTAGATCTTCAGGCAGGAATACCTAATAAATAGCAAACGTCTATATCCCGGAGTCGGAAACAGCGCTCTGCACAATAGGTGGGTCAAGACTGTGATAACCAAGCTCTCCAAGAGCATAGAGTTGTAAATAAATAAACATATTCTCTGACACGCTCGCTATAGGACCCTGCCCCAGGTGTTTAAGTGTGGAGTCGCTTCACTCAAAATGTGCTGAGAGCATCAGCTCCCCCTCACTGAAACTTATTCCCGACGGCGGCAGTCTGCTATTGTCAAATAGTTCGGTAATCCTTCCTGCTGGAGAGCCCCGTCAAGGCCAAAACTAGTAAGATTCAAATGTACTGACCAGAGCAGATGTTTATTTATTTATAGTTTGTTTGATTCCGTTGATTGTTATTTCTACCATTTCTTAATGTTGATGGTACATGCAGCAGTACAAAAATACTATTCCGTTAAACCTGTGACTACGTAATTAATGGTTTTCAGAAAAAGTAACTCTTTAGCCAACACGCCACGATGTCATGTTTAAATTTACTCCTTAGCAGGTACTACAAAACAGCTGATGAATTCTATGCATGTCCATAATAGAAAAATCATCTTTGTAATTATTGAATAATCCATACATTAGCAAGTGTAACGTATTGTATTTGCTTCTCTCAATATCTTGGATAGCAGTTTCAGGCAAAATGACGTTTCTTTTTTCATAAAGTAACCAGCGGCTGTCGTTCCTTACAGCAATGTACTACCCTTTTGCCATTACTTTTCCCCCACCAAATCAGTTACGCGTGAACTACTATTGTTCGTTCCACATGTGAAAGTGACAGGGACGTCATCAAGTTCTGAAGTCATATGCGCGGTAAGTATGGCTGCGTTCGCATGCATCGCATAACCAGTGGCGTACCGGAAATAATAACTTGAGGGGAAAATATTAATTCACAAATTACTGTACAATGTTGATGAAACAAAGCACTGACGTGATTATTCTCTATCAGCTTGATCGCATCAAAGCACTATAATAAAAATGAATAAACTGGTCCTGAAATACCAACACGCCACTGGGTTGCGCCTGCAGGTCGCCACAGCTGAGTTCAGTAACTAAAACAGGTTCTGCGCAGTGACGTCAGTGATGACGTCCTTGTCACGTTCTTTAACGTAAAGGTAGTATTACAGTAGGGTAACCTATACCATTTAAAGATAAAGCATTAATTGCATGATATTGCAGAAAACTTGGCTTATCAAGTTGCCTGATATTTTATACGTATTTTTTTGTGTAATAACATTCTGCTCTTGAAGTTAAGAATAAGAAACAAACAAGTATTATTTCTTTGGTTGCGAGTTACATTTTTCTTTCATCAACCTTACAACGGCCGTTCAGAGTTTCCAGTGAATTTGTTGTGTTCACGGTATAAAACACTATCTGTAACTTCATAATACCAATATCATACAATAGTTATACCAAATTTCTATTGTACATTTATGCAATAAAAGACGTTGAGTCATTGTACCTACTCCACCCACAATCACATTTTAATTTTTATGCAGTAAGCAGTAGACGCAGAGGACTATTAAATTAACATTGCGTGTTAGGTCAAGGGTGTAGTGCTCATAGACACCAAAATGTATGTAGAGTGCTGCAGAATTTAGAATAGGAAGTTTTACATTTTTGTTATTATCTTAATAATAGGTTGTCACAGTAACTTGAATACTATGTGAAAATATATTAGCCATAAGTTTAACCTCGTATGCTCAAAAGAATGGTATATAAACACATAAAAACAGACTTATTTTTCCCTCCATTCGTGGTACCTTTGTGAGTACATCAAGAGGGCTCTTTAAACTTTGAAAAAAAAAGTAGAAGCCATGGAGAAGGCGCTTGGAGCAGCTTATCGTTTCTGATCTGATAAAGATTTACGATCATCATGAGAATTTAAGCTGTACTACTTAATCATACACATTCCTGGAATTACGTTGGGAAAGGAGACAAACTGGCATAAGAATAATTCTACGTTATAATATAGTAATCCACGTATGAAGTCTAGGTTGTTAGGTTTTGATATAAACATGTATTTTATAAAAATTATGGAGTTTTTCACGGCTGTAATGGTCGTAGCTTAAATTATTTGTGTGACAAAAACTCGCAGATATGCGTAGTGAGAAAAAAGAAACATGAAAAGTTATTTATTTATAAAAAGCTTAAAGGGTGACGATTTAAAAAACTGACGCATAAAATAGTAAAATATGGTAAATTTCATTTTACGTCTAAAGCCAATTTTCGCTAAATAATCAACAGGCGATATGGAGCGCTGTTTAAAGAAACAAAGGAAAATACAGATGCAAACTGTTTCTCTTTTTTATGTACAATTACAGGCCAACTTGAGCGTATCTATAGCGAAGGAAAAATTAAGTGAAAATTTGTTACTTCGCAGCATTAATAGCCGCGGTTATCGCCCAATGAATAAGCTTGCTTGATGCGAAAGTGCGGGATTAGAGAAGCACGTATCATCCCTTAAATTCGTTCTTTGACGTGGACTTTGGGGGACATTTTGTGAAATTTATTATTTAGTAGTGGCTTTAAGAACTACGACGTAAGTACAGAGATCTGCATTGCTGATTGCCCGGTTATTTTGTGAAAATCGGTTTATTGCGTCATCTAGCGGTGGGTTTACGGTTTACGACTTGCTACCGTCGGTAAGCACATAATACCATAGATTAATTAATTTATCTATGATAATACGTAATAGGAAAAGCCCAGCGAAGAGTCCAGTGAAATAAATTACCTTGCATGATTAATCTTTGTCATGTTCATTTTATCTGAGAAATAACTGCTTCCTCTATCATGTATTTAAGGTACGTGTGCTTACATAACATTTATCACAAACAGGTTACATTTTTAAAGTTATTGTACCTTCTTTCTTGCATAACATACATATTCTGTATGTATGGAAACAAATATTCTGGTTAATAAAAATCGTTGCCTTCTGTGATATACCTTGCTTTCTGTTCAGTTAGTCCCGGTACTTATTTTTTTTTTGAACAGGGTCTTTAATTTATAAGTTAAATAAGGGCTTGCAAAGAATTGCATTGATCTCACTATTAACTGCTGACAGAGCAAAATTTCTAATAAAATGCTTATATATATAAAGTGTATTAGTGATTCTAAAAGTAAGATATTTCATTCATTATTATAGACCAGTACTTTCATTCTATTCGTGTTTGCTGAATTTAGTGCTATATAGTTGCAAGTAACAATCTATGAGACTCATTGTACGAACAGCCGATTACAGCTCACAATGGTTAACAAGTATGACCTGAAGCTGTCGTAAATAACAGACGGGTACGGCACTTTCCACTGTTTTGCAGCGGAGTGGACCGTATCCAAAAATTGTGTTTAGGCTTTTTTAGAATCTTTTTTCCGTACACATAAATCAATGAGAATTATTTGGTATTATTATTTGAACTACAAATATTTCTCATCTAATAGCTTTTAATGTATGACTAAATCGTATTCTTTCCTAATTTAATAATTAGTAGTATCTATTTTTATAACCATGAATGGTAAACATTCCAATTTCAATGCGGCAGAACATACTTTCCAATTTTTTATCGCGGTGTGTAATCGTCCTCTGCCCTATTTCTTCACAGGTTAAAATTTTTTTTTAATCCGGAAGGTCATAAACGTAGTTTCTACGTGTATATATACTTTTTTAAATAAGAAATCGAAATTATTCTACCCCTACTATAAACGGTATTGAAAGCATATGTATTTACTTACATTTTAAAGTTTTACAGCATATAAGCGTACCAAGTGCAATATTTTTACTTATTCCTGGATACCTACATATATGCTTACATTTAGCCACGTATTAAGAGGCGTTTGTGACAAATACATTTCGTAGGGGGCAACTGGTCAAACAGATTATTACTGATTTTAAACCGATTATCATTCTGATATGAATGCGGAAGTGTTTGAAAATTAGTTTAAAAACATTTTATTGCCCAAATTGCCACCAAATAGCGTCATGGTAATGGACAACGCTAGTTCCCACTAAACAATTTTCGGTATCAGAAACATATCTGAAACAGGCAATGTAATATTGTATTTCGTATTTCGCTGCAGGAATGTTTCATGAATATTTATGTTTGTGAAGATGTCCTACCTCAGGAATGTTTCACTGAAATGTTACGGAAGAAACATTACGAAACATTTTAAAGCCTATATTTATGAAATGTTTACAATATATACTTTTTTAAACGTTACAACAACGTATTTGAAACTGTATTTGGGGTATTTATTAATATTAATTGTTACCAATTAAATATACAATTTATTTTTCAAGAAAACGAAATGTTTACATAAGTGCACACACAATAATAATTTACATAATCTAAGCATAAAAAGTAGACAAAACAATATGTGTAAAATAAGAAATTATAAGAAAGTAGTTGATATTGCGGTAGAGTGGACTGTATTAATCTTAGGTGTGGATTAATGGATCTTGGTGGCAATAACTCTTTTAATAACTATTTTTATACAATCTATTCAAACTGACAAGAAAATGACAATAATAGACAATGTTTTTTTTTAATATCTAGTTCCTTAGACAACCTGAGCAAATGCTCACTACTTTTAATAAATTCAAACATACTTCCGGCCTTTGAACAAGGTTCAACAAGGTAAGTATAATTAATCGAAATTAATTGCGTTAACTGTTCACAGGCAAAGGGCACACTTTGATTATGGCACGTCTGTAGGTTCCTTTGCATGTCTTGATGTCGACAACTCGAACGACCCCATCTTGTCCAAGGTAGCACTTTACAATTCGCCCAAGTGCCCACTGCGAAGGAGGTAAATGGTCTTCCTTCAACAAAACCATTGTACCGGGATTCAACGACGGTGATGTCTTCATCCATTTGTTTCGCTGTTGTAAGTAAGCCAAATAGTCCTTCGACCATCTTTTCCAAAAGCTTTGCTTTAATTGTTGGATTAGTTGAAATCTTGATAATCTCCCAGGAGGAATTTCTAATAGGTTAGGATCTGGTACCGCAATCAGGGGTTTGCCAATCAAGAAATGTGATGGGGTTAAAGGAGACAGGTCATTAGGATCTGATGACATAGGGAAAAGAGGTCTTGAGTTCAGAATTGCTTCTATTTGAACTATAAGAGTATAAAATTCATCATATGTTAAATGAGTATTATTAGTAATTTTGAGTAAATGCTGCTTAACGCTTTTAATATTAGATTCCCATAGCCCTCCAAAATGAGGCGAAGAAGAAGGTATAAATTTCCACTTAATATTTTGTTTGTACAGAAAGTTATAATTGAATTTTGGTTAGCTTTAAAGAAATCACTTAATTCTTTCAACGACCTTGCTGCACCGACAAAATTTGTGGCATTATCGGACCATACTTCAGAAGGAAGTCCTCTTCTGCTAACAAAACGTTTAAAGCTGGCTAAAAATCCTTCAGTGGTCAAATCAGAGACTAACTCCAAGTGAATAGCCTTAACTGAAAAGCATACAAAGAGACATATATAACATTTTATTAATTTATTACAACGACTTTTCTTTTCTTTAATTAAAAATGGACCTGCGTAGTCGACTCCAGTTATGTTAAATGGATGAGTAGCAGTTACGCGTTCCTTMGGCAAATCACCCATTAKATTGAAACTTGACTGTGGTTTATGTTTAAAACAAGTTAAGCAATTTCGAACAACCTTTTTTGCCAAATTCATTCCTGAAATAGGCCAATAAACCTGTCTAATTGAAACTAACAGCATTTGCGGACTAGCATGAAGTAGTCTTAAGTGTTCATGTGTCATTATCAGAACTGTAAGAGGATGTTTGCTATCCAAAAGTATAGGATGTTTGGAAAAAAAAAATAAATTTGAGTTTTTCAACCTACCTCCAACTCGCATCAATCCAATGTCATCAATGAACGGTGATAATGAAAGTAAACGACCTTTTGTTTTAAGTTCTGAATTGCTGACTAACAATTTCAATTCCTTCCTGAAGCAATCTAATTGACTTAACTTTAATAAAACATTCATAGTTATTCAATTCATTTATAGATAAATTGCCTTTTATTTTAATTGTGTTTGAACTCTTAGCATTAAAAGTGAAGCGCAAACAATATGCAATAACACGTTTTAATCTAGTCAGTGTAGAGAATCTTTTAAATATAAATGATGGTTCATTTGAAACTGAATTGATTAATGTTACCCTTTTTGTTTCAGGTAAATCATCTGCATCAAGCACTAGCTGAGAGAATGGCCAATTTTCTTCTGCTTTGGACAACCAGTGAGGACCCTTCAACCAAATATCGGCATTTAACAATATATGTGATAAACACCTCTAGAACCTAGATCGGCAGGGTCATCTTTAGTACAAACATAATTCCAGTTTTGTTTATTACTAATTTCTTGTATTTCAGATACACGGTTACTTACAAAGATTTGAAGATGGCGTGGCTGAAAATTAAGCCAAGATAATACAATCTTCGAATCGCACCAGTAATAGCAAGTTACATTCGCAGACAAGCCTTTGATGACTTTATTTACTAATCTAGCTAATAAAAGTGCACCTAATAGTTCCAGACGAGGAATAGTCAAAGGTTTTAAAGGGGATACTTTAGCTTTTGCACAAACTAAATGAGAATAAATAGAAGTATCTGAATTGATTGTTCTCATATAAATACATGCACAATAAGCATCTTGAGATGCATCACTAAATCCATGCAATTGAATAGACAAGGGAGAACTACAAAAAATCTGCCTCGGAATCTGCAAGCCATTTAAAAGAATTAACTTTTCACTAAAACACAACCAAAGAGTCTTAATTTCATCAGGAACATTGTCATCCCAATCGGATTTCAACATCCACAACCTTTGAATCAATATTTTTGCCACTATGATACATGCGCAGAGTAATCCAAGGGGATCATATAACTTTGAAATAGTTGATAAAATACTACGTTTAGTGCAATGAAGATTTGAAGGAATATCTACGTGGTAAGTTAAAGAATCTGTATTACAATTCCATTGAATACCTAAATTCTTTGCCGATTCATTTTCACTAAAACGTAAAACACTAACTTTATCTGAATCATCTCTTAGATGTTCTAACACGCTTGGGTAATTACTAATCCATTTTCTCAAAGAAAAACCAAATGACTTTAAAATTGCTGAAATCTCTTTACATACAGAAATTGCATCTTCTTCAGATGAGAATCCAGTGATTAGATCATCCATATAGAAGTCATTATCGATTCTAGCTGAAGCAGAAGGATATGTTGATTTACTATTAATAGCCACTTGCTTAAGGCAACGGACTGCTAAATAAGGGGCAGATGCTGTGCCATAGACTACTGTATTTAGCTCATAAGCTGAAACAGAACTTTCAGCATTACTTCTCCAGACGATTCGTTGTAATGGACGATCGTCAGGATGAATTAATATCTGCCTATACATTTTTTCAATGTCTGCACAGACTACAACATTGTGCTGTCTAAATCTTATTAGAATAGAAAACAAGTCATTAAGTTGAGGTACCACATGTTGAAGATCATTCAAAGATACACCACTTGTAGTTGGTGCTGACCCGTTAAATACAACACGCAATTTGGTTGTAAGACTTGCATCTCGAATTACACAATGATGAGGTAAGTAATATGTATTTTGGGTTTTATCATTTTCATGATTTATTTTGGATATATGTCCTAAAAGTTCATATTCTTCGAGGAACTCTGTATATTGAGATCGCAAAGAAGGATTTCTTTGAAGCTTAAGCTCCAGACTTAATAATTGTTTAACAGCAGAGTTTTGGGAATCGCCTAGACGTGTACGAGACTCTTTAATGGAATTCGCACCACAAATCTACCATTATCATTACGTGAGTAAGTATTTTTAAAGTAATTCTCACATTCGATATTTTCTGGAGATTCTTTCGGTGTATAATTACACTCTTCCACTTCCCAAAATTTTCGCAATTCATTTTGTGACTCTAAATTGTCTAAATTGGCTTGTTTAGAAAAATAACAATGTGTATGAGAAACATCATTTGTAACTATACCTGCTAGAACCCAGCCTAATAAAGTATTCTGAATAATCGGTTTATTTTTCCCTAACGTAATCTTTCCATTGATAATTAATTCCCAAAAAAGACTGGCTCCTATCAATAAATCTACCTTACCGCCTTTATGAAAATTGGGGTCAGACAATTTCAAATTAGATGGTATATTCCATGAATCTATATTGAATTTGCCAAAATCAGTGTCATTAATTGTTGGCATGACAAAACAAGAAAGATTCGTTTTAAAAGATGATGTGCGTGATTGTATCATAACAGTACATTTCTTGGTAACTGAAGAAACAACATTGTTAATCCCTGTGATAGCAATATTTGATTTGTACTGCTGCAAATCTAATGTATCGCATAATTGTTGAGAAATAAAATGACTCTGTGAGCCTGAATCTAATATAGCTTTACAAAGAAGCCTGTTTCCTTTTTTATCAAAAACATAAATCAAAGCTGTCGATAAAAGTACATGCTTTTTCATGGTGTTAAATAGATTAATAGAATTCTTGTCTGCATTAGACGATGAAGCATCGTTTATTGTAATAGCTTGCGATGTATTTAAATCGTTATTGTCTAAATGCAAGAGACTGCTATGCTTCTTTTTGCATATTTTACAAGGACCTGCTTTGCAGAATCTTATTTCATGTTTAGAAGTGCATAAACAGTTTTTACATAACTTTAATTGTTTGATTTTCTCTATCCGATCCTTAACAGAAAGTTTCAAAAATTCAGTACAGCTGTAAATAACATGATTTTTATCCGAACAATAATTGCAAGCTTTCTTAGAGCTAGAAGAAAATAGTGTAACTTTGTTTGTACGAAAATCTTTATCGCGCTTACTAGAATAACTACTATTAATAGTTTCTAGAAATTCTGCTCGAAACTTTAAAAACTGTTGAAATTCAGCTAAGGTAGGAACTTCTTTATTTGAAGTTCTTTGACGTTCCCATTCCATAACAGTGGTTTTATCTAGCTTTGTAGATATCAAATAAATTAATAATGAATCCCATTTATCTGTAGGTTCACCTAATGTAGTTAAACATTTCAAATGCTCAAAGACATTATCGATTAGGTACCTCAAGCTAGAAGCGTGTTATGTGTTCTAAATTGAATAAGGAACGCACATGATTAAACACAAGCAGACGTTTGCTGTCAAATCGATTACACAATGCTTCCCATGCAATTTTATAGTTTTCTGCTGAGAATTCTAAAGTTTGAATAATTTTTAATGGTTCGCCTTTTAATGTGGCCTTTAAGTAGTGAAATTTCATGACAGAACTCAATGACGAACTAGTTTCAATGAGTGACATAAATGTGTCTCTGAATTCTAMCCATTTATTAATATCTCCKTCAAAGATGGGAAGATTAATTGTAGGCAATTTTACATTTTGTAGTGAATTGTAATTGTTATTGTCAGCAACAGAATTGTTAGAAATAGAATAGGCATTTTCATTACAATTAGCTGTTACCTGTGGACATACAGATTGAGATGCAAGAATAGTTGGAGGTTGAGGCTGTAACTGACACAGTAGTAGTTTTGCTGAAGACAACATCTCCCAAAACTTATTCGTAAATTGATCTCTTTCTTGGTATTCTTCTTCTAATTTATCTGCTTCAGAGATGGCTTCTATTTCATCCTGTACTCTTTCAAACTCCAAGATAACCTGTTCAAAATTTTCAAGCCTGCATTTCAAATCCATAATAGTTTTGTCCGTAACTGTTGCTCCATTAACATAATCGTCTTCGACTGATTGAAGAAAAATAGAAAAATTAGTAAGCTTATGCTTAATTCCGCCCCGTTTACGAGTTAATATAGAAAATGACATTATAAAGTCGTGGAACTAAGCAACAATAATGAATCTAAAAGCAAATTTAATAGAAAACACAATAGATGACCGGAATTAGTCAGTAGATGCAGTTTTGAACTCAAAAGCCAGAAATAAATAATAAAATTGCACTATACTCCCTAATAATCCTGTCCCTTTACCCTTCTCCAATAATAGCAGATGTAGTCTGATGATTGGCAAAGGCTGGATAAAATTGTTCAGGAAGATAAATCGTAATCCAAGGTTCGGTCAGACCAAAGTAGTGCTTGCCAACTAAATAGTGACGTAATCCACAGATCCGGGACGATTGGACCAAATGATATTGCGGTAGAGTGGACTGTATTAATCTTAGGTGTGGATTAATGGATCTTGGTGGCAATAACTCTTTTAATAACTATTTTTATACAATCTATTCAAACTGACAAGAAAATGACAATAATAGACAATGTTTTTTTTTAATATCTAGTTCCTTAGACAACCTGAGCAAATGCTCACTACTTTTAGTAAATTCAAACAGTAGTTACTATATACACAAACAAAAATATAACAGCATCAGATGCGAAGTAAATAAAACAAACAACAGCAATCCATATGGCATACGCTGCATTAAATTTAACAGGTAAACTACATTCGTAAGTTCAGAATCTTCAAACTGTTCAGTTAAACAAAAATTATTAAAAGTAAAACCAACATTGTGGTGTAGATATACTTACAAATTGGCCATTTCCATTATGCTGTTACTATGATCTCTGATATCTCGGTGTTGCCTGACGAAAGCACGTGGAAACCTCAGTTTGGAAGTCTGCATCAGAAAGATCAGCAGTTTTTTTTTATTGTTTAGCAATTTTTACTTTTATTATATGCAAGTTTTGTAATTCACATAATTGTTTTTCCTTTCTGTTCATGAACACTACTATTAATTTACAATGAAATATTTTCTGTAACCGCCTTCAAAAGTAATTTTTATAACTACTTCTGCCAACCAGATACAGCACTGTATATGAAATATGGGTACTATCCGAAAAACGCTTACCTTCCATGCCACATTATATGCCACGGGCTGATTTCTTATGGTCTAAACTGCAATAAAACTGATCAAAACAAAAAACCACAACACTTTACGCTAAGCAGGTTGTCAATCTCTTCCGCTCTGTGTTCTGCACCTGCTCCTTGCGCGATTAGAACACGCCGCGCCGCTGCCAACTCTGTTTGCTACTTGCCAATCACAGCACTATGGCAACAAGAATGTTCCAATAGCAAACGTCGTGTAGAAATAAGTAGGATCTATCCGACATAATAATAACAAGTAAAATTTGTAAAAGTCAAATATAATCTGTGATGTAGACCTCACAATTAGTAATAATTTCAACAAAATAGTAAGAATATTTATTTGAAAATACTTTAGGGTCTAGTTAAACCTTTTGTCAGTCAGATAAACATTCATTTTTCTCTAAATATTCAGTAAGTGGTTCTGTTTTGCAAAAGTAGATGGTTCGCTTCCTGTCGTTATTTGAGACATATCTTTCATATCCTTTTTTCTCTTTCGGGTTCAATCCTTAATGTTATCTTTGAATGTGATGCATACCTATGTTATACGTAACATACGTCAAGAAAGTTATGTTAATGTTAAGTTTGTCATATTGTAGAAACGTTCCTCAAGCGCAAATAACGAACATTGCAGATACGTTGCAAATCAGTATGGACTCAAAATACACATTACCGAAACATTACCTAAATGTACCTCCCAAACGTTTCATTTATGCAATACATTTGAAGATTTGAAATGTTTCTGATATATACTATGTTTAGCGGGTTACCATTCGGAGCAACTGGATAAAATTCAAAATACAACAACTAATAAGGCAACCATTCAAGAGTTTTTAAGCAAATAAGATTTATATTGCAAAGAACACTACACAAAAAATCAATTGTTGAAAGTGCTTGGCATAAACATTTTTTCGAAGAAATTTAAAATTGACATTCTCGCTTCTGAATCTGGACACACCATTCTACGATTACCCCCACATCGTTGCATTTTCAACCCCATTGAAATGATATGGGGGTAGTTGAAACAAAGAATTCGACGAGGGAACACCGTTGGAAAATTTAGCAATGGAATGCTGCTAAAATTTAGATACGAAGCTGAAATATCAAGTGTCGATAGATGAAGAAATTCAGTGCTGCATGTACTGGACACTGAAAATCGGTACAGAGCGAATCATGTACAAGAATTAATAATAGAAGTTAATCATGATTTTAGCAGTGAAAGTGATATTTTTTTTAGTTTGTGAAAAGTTAAAATTTTAGCCAAGATTTTTTTGAATACGGCCTATTTAGAAACTTTGAAGCGTGCCACTAATCCCAATAGTTTAGGACGGCCGACCATAAGGTTGTAAAAATCCTCATTTACAATACAATAGTTTACGACGGCCGACCATCAAGCTGTAAAACCCTCTGCATAAAAGTGTCATAGATCGTTGCTTCATACTTTAATAGAAACACTGAGGTATGGAGTAGTTCACTGTTCTGCCGCTAACACTGCGTATCGCTTAGCTTAAATCGCCAGTAAACCTTAGGCAACTGCTCGGTTTATCGGTCAAGTCTAGTAGAGTCATTGAATTTATGGAAAGAATTTGTGATTTAAAACAATTAAAGTAATTTAAAATCAGTTTAACCCCCTTTAAAAGTTCTTTAAATTTGTTATTAAATTTAACTGTTATCATTTTCAACCATTTCCAATATAGAAAAGGTGTTCTATGATTAGGGATGGGGATGCCCCATAATGTAGACACTACAGATGAAAATTGTAAAATATGCCGAATTGGTTCCTTCCAATTTCTGCTTTAATACTCGTGTATAATTACCTGTATATTACATTTCTGCTTTGGGTGTAAGATAACAGTATCCATAGGGAATTTTGTCATATGCAACACCCATTTTTATTGTGACTTTTGTCCTTGACGGTTCGCACTTTCTGCATTAAACTTTCAAGGCACAAGTAGGTACATACCGCCCCTCATTGGCATAAAATCGATATGAACTAGAAATAGAAATTATATAATGTAATTATGGAAATTAGATCTTAATGTTTTTTTTATTGCAGATGTAGCAGTAAAAATATGTAGGTAAAGGTCCTTTTTCTGTCAACGACAATAAGAAATTAATCTGGCTTTTTATGGTGACTAAATTATCAATTCAAGACGGCATTCATTATTTAGCGGAGGATGAATGCGACAGCTGAAATTGAAGCAAATTTGTCGCTCTAGCCGGCTATGTACAGATAGGGTCCCTATAGCTAATCGCCAAGGGTCCTTGAATAATGTAGACCTTATAATTTATGCATATGAAAATACCTTTGAGGCTGAATCCAGTAAATGCATTCTAACTTTTTGGAATTGTATATGATTTTTAACAATCTGTATAAAAATCTGACCCACTTGCTGTAATCATTTTCATAAAATCAAATAGTAGTATAAACCGAGTCTATACAGAACACAGAAATACATAGTTACCTAAAAGTTTAAAGCAATGCAATGATGAAATTTTGTGATAAACGATTATCGCGCATATAAGGCCTGACGCATGCGCAGTAAAAATTATATAGTAACGTCACAACAAACAACAGAACCTGCCACACATCTCGCCAATCCTCGTTCACTCAGCCACAGTCGCGAGTTATTGCGCAGACTCGCTGGCTTACAAACGAGCAACATGAAGACTTACTGGTCAAAAAATTTTCTCGTGCGAGTCATAAGATTTAGTCGTATAGATAAAAGATACGATATCTGTGATACGAAGCATTCCACCATAATAAGAAAAATGCTAGTATTGAAATTTCGCAACATAGTTTTTCTCTACGCTGTTTTTACTAACACATTATTGAAAATGTAACACTTCGGGTATAACCACAATTGTATTATTCTAAATGGAACACCCATTTTATTGTTTTTTTTTATACAAAAACAACATTCAAAACCGAAGGTAACTGACAGTTACCTGTGAAGGTATACCTGTTTCAATAGTACTTTTTGCTATTTTGTGATGAAAGTCCCTAGGTAACAAACCGCAATAAAAACTTTATTCACTCTTCTGCAACGTAACAGAATTGCGTTCAAAATGTGCTTAATAACACTAAAAAATTATCAATATATTGGATGCTTTCGAAAATGTACTTATTGTAAAACATCGATTAAATAGCTTGGAAACAACCTAATTGATTGCATTGCTTCACGTTTTCTTTTTTATCAAATAACACGATCGTTTTGATCTAAAGGTCTTTTTCAAAGAGCATTAAAATTTAGTTCTAGGTTTAAAGGTCGAATTTATAATTTCGATTATATCAAAGGCATATTGTATGACGTATTTGTCAAATGTTTTTTTTTCTAGCGTTGTGCTTTATTAAATGCTCGATAAGGTTCGTTTATTACGCTATTAATGTTTATTTTTGATTCAATGATTAGCAAAACCTGTCATGCCTCATTGAATTTATACCATCTTATTTTAATAAGTCTACTTGACTGTCCTGTGTATGTATGTAACATCATATTAATACATAAATATCGCTTTTGTTTTAACATATTGGTTTTAGGTTTGTTGACCTTTCACATTATACTTGTTTACCCTTCCTCTTTTATTCCATTATTTATTTATACGAACTTTCTAAGTAAAAGCGTTCAAAAATTAACACTAAAAGGAAGAAACGTAATCAAATACAAAAAGGAGCAGAAGTTAGCTTACAGCACCAATTAGTTATGCTAATGTTTATTACCATAATTCGTAGGAAAGTGTGTTTCACACTAAATCACGTAATACTTGAACTTAAAGCTTTTGCGTGTTCCCATGACTAAGGGGCTAGAAATAAAACGCTTCTTAAGAAATACCAAGGAAGTTCAATAACACTTCACACGCAACGAGTTCCTAAAGGGATGTTTATAGAGGCACGTTATTTTCCAACATATTCAACAAGCTATTGGTATTTACCAGTTTTCGTTTTCAGATGATACACTGATAATTTAGACTGTTAACTACCTTATATTAATTTATAATATGAGTTCGCATCCCTTTTAAGTTACTTACAAGAAGAAATGTTTAACATCAACATCTGGACAAAGCATTTTACTAAAATTTGGCATACTTGTGTTGCTTTCTTAATATTATGAAAATTAAGGTTTAGATGTAATTGGCACTTTACAAGTTTTCTTCTGCGCAATAAATCTTATTAAGGAAAATAGGTAGAAAACATGGATTTTAATTGCAGCAATGTATTATTAATTGTTGCCTTTGGCAAAAGGATTTGTGTATTAAATCTGAGACCACKTGTGTTGTTAGCAATTTAACGAGAATTCGCAAAATACTATAATATACAGGGTGTTGCATTTCAGTTAGCCAAGTTGTCATCAAAAACTGAAAGTGCCCGGAATTTTAAAATACTTTAAACTAAACTTATCCTGACACAATATGCTGCAAGTTAAAAAATCAATTTAAATAAAAATAAGTAAATAAACTTAATCATGAAATATTTACCCAGGATCTATAAAAAGTCTTAATGGTTATAGATATATTTTAGAAATAAATATCGTCGCAGTGTGATATAAGATCGAATTTGTAGCATATCTAACTGTTTCGGATATGTGGATGTTGATAGTTAATTTCTCATCAAATATAATACCAAAATCCTTGAAATGAATGACACGTAATATTGTCAATGCTGTAGTGATAGCAGATTGAGTTTGTGAGAACAAGGGATCGTAACACATCAGTTAGTGCTAAAAATGTTTTTTTGATGAGCATCGTCGTGATAAAGCGTTTTAACGATGTCATTGATAAATAATTTAAAAAATACAGAACCTAAACTGGATCTATGAGGAACTCCAGAAATCATACCAAATGAGATGGATTTAAATTTGCTATACCGGAAAAACGTGTCCGTTATTCAGGTCGGATGTAACTAAGAGAAGTAATGCAGGATTGAATCCAAATGTTTGAAGCTCATGCAAGAGAATTTTGTAATTAGCAGTGTCAAATGGCTTCTGAGAGTCGGTGTAAATTACATCGACCTGCGAAAAAAGACCTCAGCCGTGAAGCGAGTGAAGCAAACAAGATTTGAGTATCAATCTCTTTTCAACAAAACAGACATTTGCGAAAGATAGACTCAAAAGCCTTCGCAAAACAACACAGTAGTGTTATTGAATGATAACTGATGACTTCTTTGAGCTCTTTTGTTAAAGATAGGGCAAATGGAAGTCGTTCTCCTAATGCCAGGAAAAATTAAGTTGAAAATAATGTATCAAACGAAACAGCTCATTTTTTGACGATAAAGCCCGAAACTTCATTCCCTGTTCAGATAAAATCAACTACCTACTTTCTAAGAGTGGAGAATGTGACTTCAGTCGTAACACATTCATATTAGACAAGCGTTGCATTATTCGTACAAGAGCACAAGACTGAAAAAAGCAGAAATGGCTTCAAACGAGTCGATTTTAATGCCATTCATCTTTTTATCAAAGAATTTATTAGTAGAAAAATATATGGTGTCTGCATTTAACATTTGGGCAATAGTAACCAAGAGTGCTCTATACATATATGAAGCAACTTTTTAATTTGCATAAATTCCTATGCAAGTACAAATGAGCTGAATAACTTAAATTGAAATGTTGCACGGCGTTTAGTATAACATTTGTCTTATTACAAATTAGGTTTGCCAGTCGGTACTTGGCTGGATTGTCCAAAATGCCCCACTTAATAAATTAAATAATTTAATAAATAAATAAGCACAGGAAGTCTCGCTCCTTAATTTCCTTTTGAATGGTAGTAAAAAGCAGTAAAAGGTTGTTTGATGTTAAGGCAAAAATATTAATAATTGGCGAAATGTGGAATTTGTAACCCCAGGTTTGACAATGACGAATGCAAAAAGTTGATGGTAATGAATAACACAAAGAAATTTCAATAGTTAATTTGCACATAATAATTCCATTCACTTACCATAGTGTTGCAAAAAGCACAAGACGATAAAAATGAATTGAAAATATTTTTGTGTGTTGATTCTAGTAACAATTATTTACTGGGAAGGGGCGTCTTTTTATAGACAATTCATTAAATACAACGAAGAAGTAGGGAATTCTCGATTTAAACTAAAAATATGTAATTGTGAATACAATGAAGAGTTAAATTAATAAAGGTAAGTAAATATATATAGCAAAAAGAAAATTTAAGTAACAATTTAGATGACAATGCCATCTGTCAGCATTACACTGACATGATGACAAAGCCACTCCATTGTGGGATGTACTTCCTAAAGAAAGTGACCTGTAACCTGACAAATTGGCATGCACCTGCATACTTCAATTTGACAGCAGGCCCCCACGGCACTTTTGCAGGCGGGCAAGAACCGACATACAGCAGAGACATGCATTTCTTTTTGTTTCTTTAAAGATTACAAATTTATTCAATTGTACGAGTTTTTTTAGTTTTTTAAGAAAGTTACTAAAGGTTGAATTTGCGATCGCATTTACAATATCCTTAACTTTCGGGCGCCCGTGTAATTATCGTCAATGCATAGAAATAATAAAGACATTATGCGAATCCAACTGAAAAGAAAGGCAGAGGAACAAGCAAGAACAACAACGCAATTCCATCATTTTTCACTTGCTGTAAGAAAGCAGCATATTCACGAAGTATTCAACCGTTACCAAGGATACGACGTTGAAAACAAAACACATCCAATGAGGCAAGCATCTACGGGGGAGATCTTGGGGATCGAGCGCGAATTTGAACTTCTACTTCAACTTTTATTAGTGTTGTGAAAAGATCTCGGTATACTGTGTGCTACTTGCTAGCCCGTTGATTGTTCATCATGGAGATGTGCGAATTAAGTGTTATTAAATACATCCTATTCATCTTCAATCTACTGTTTGCGGTAAATATGAAAGGAAATTAATATTTATAAGGCACATGACTGTTTTCTCACTTAATTTTATTTTGATTTTTTTAAACAATTGTAAAGTTTTGGTATTGTAAAATCTGCACTTTGACTTATTCTAGAATCATAATGATGTTCTTTAATGTATAGAAAGCGATATTCTAAATGGTGGAAATTTATATAAAGGATTCTGTTTGTGCATATTTATAAGCTATATTTTCTTAATTGCGCGACAGAAGGATTGGTCATTTTTGCTTAACAATTGTGTGTGAGTGCGATATTAAAAAATTACACGTATTATAGAGTGGCATTGCAAAACACGGTAAAATTTTTGTTCTACATATCGGTTTATAATATATATATTTTATTTCGTAGAACCCACTAATCTTGATAAAGTCAATCTACAATCATATGTAACCCTTTTTACGTTGCCTTGCCTGTTTATGAGGCACGCTGGAAAACTGTATAACAAATGCATGTTGTATGTGCTAAATAAAAAAACTGGAGTTAAAGTAAGAAACGATCACGAATTTTGAATTTTGTAAAAACTCTTGGGCAGATGGTTATATTGATGCTAGAGCCGTTACAACCAATTGAAGAACAACTTTCTGCGAATGAAACGATCTGCGATAGTATTCATGACTGGTTTGTTTTCTACAGTAGAGTAGAATAGAACGCTGGTGATCATACTAATTTTCTTAAAACTACATTTTTTATAATCCTTGTGATATATCATTTGTTAGGCGGTGCCCACGAAATGCGAGTAAACAATTCGATTTTAATTAGGTGTTTCAGCACAGTTCTGTTGTGACAGTTTGTGCCTACTTTTAAATTATGCGTAACTATCTTCTCGTTTTGTGACATTAACATACCATAACATTTACACGATTTTTTTTATATGTATATCAGTATATGTACCTACTTGTATATTTGAAAAGAAAAAAAAACAATAAGGAACCTAATGGTATCTTCAGTGGATATTACCTACTGTAATAATAATAAAAAACGACATGGTACGCATAGCAATGACCAGAGAATCTACACTGGGATTATAGCTATTAATGTAACGAGATTATTATACGATTTATAATATAACTGAGGACATTATAGTCGACGAGGCGCTACCTAAACCGTCTGGCAACGTCCCAGATGACTTAAATCGCTAATAATGGAGTTACATACATACAAAGCTTTATCATATTATTACCAACGATGAATGAAAATAAAATAAGCGACGGCGCTTTGATACGATTCCTTAAGAAAAAGGAATGTGGGGTATAGAACTAAGAATCTAAAGTATTCAGAAAAGAGCAGGTCAGTGAATTTGTTCGTACTGCCCCAGGCGGAGCCCGTAGAACCAAAATTTCACGGAAAATGTGCAAAATGAGCAAGCTAGTAGTCACCATTCCTGAGTAAAAAAACGCAAAGAAAGGTTTCTTGCTATGATATCTAACGGAGACGTTGATTATTTTGCCTTATTTAAAAGATATATATAGCATTTTGTCCAACTCATGCTCCGCATAGACTGTTTGTATCATACAGAAAAATTGCAGTGTTCAGCCTTTTTAAAATATCTGAGAAAATTGATGTCTCAAACTTGAAAATCCAACTATGTTAATGCTGGTAGAGACATACTAGATTTACAAGAACTTGGTGGTTAGGAATCGAATTTTGTTGCAAGATAAAATAATTTATTGCGCGAAAAAAAAGTTGAAGATGTTTCTGTAAACACTGTGTCATGTTCAAAAGAACTGAATAATAGTGTTGCTAGCCAAGATTCAATGGACATGCCCATCATTTTGGACACGAATAGTCTTTCAGGTGTATCTGTTAAATTTAAAAACTGTCATAATATTCACGTCTCTGTTCATTAATAACAGTTTTAAAATACAAATCTATGGTATTATAATATGGTAACTAACGTATTATGTGTTACTAAGTTATTGTGAAGTTGTTGTAATGTTGTATTAATAATTATCAATAAAGATTTAACTTAAAGGGGCCTTAATTTTCAATGATACAATAAACATATTTTCTCTAGGTATTCCACGTGACTTTTCGAATTTTATTTAAATATCTAGTAGGACGATCATTTTTGTCCAAATACCTGAACACGGTAGATAGCCGTGAAAAATATGAAAACTTTTATTCAAATAAATAACTTCATTATATGCTCTAGTTTAGCAAATATTGCCAGTGGCCAGCATACAGCAGACATCCTCTATACTTGTACACATTTTCATCCACTACTTACCAGTTAGTATTCTTGGAACACCATATGTTTGTCTGGTGCCGGAGAATATCTGTAGTCTAGTTATTACTACAGGTAGCTGGCTTAAGATGTTAAAGCAATTCATGGAGTTATAATAGAAGTGTGCAGAAAGCAAATAAATGATTTAGACAGGAGGGACAGAATTTAATAAATATAAAAGCCTGTGTAAGTATTCGTTTCTTATAAACTATAGGTCCAAAATTGTATAAACAAGAATCCATTGCACAATAACTCGCAAGCTGGGTTCAAAGAATTTGCTTTACCGCTCAAAAGTTTTGGTATGAGAGGTCCAGTAGCAAAAATCAATTTTTTTTCTTATTCAAATGCTTGATTTTAGAGCTTCGGTAATTAAAATAAATCTTAAAAATTTGGAAAAAAAATCCGTTAACTTTAATAATCGCGCTACAAAGCCAGGAACATGGGGCAAAGAAATGCCCAAATGGTTTATTTTTGCATGATGTTTTTTTCAACACTTAGTTTAGAATCCTACAGAACCAAATTTGCGGTCATGCTTGATGGATATCCATCTGACTGACTCAACACGAAGTGTTGGTAGCTTTATCAATAGGTTATTAGGAAATGTCAATAATGGAATAATACTTAAAAGCAAATTTGAGCAATGTAGTTTTAAAATTCAAGAAGATGTTGACGTTTAGTTAAGGGGATTAATAGCTTAGTAATTATTGGAAGACATGTTATAACGCCGTTACAGATTATCACTCACTATCTATAAAATTTTGACAGACTACATGTAAGCTTCAACTCAAAATCAAATCAAATCACGTGGTCACCTTTCATTTTTTAAATGATTTTGTTTTAGATATCTGGAATTGGTCTGATAGTAGCGGGAGCATTAGTTATCGCAGATGTTGGTGAATTCAGCCACTTCATGGAAGGAAGAATAATGGCTCCGCCCGTAGTGCTTATAGTGGCTGGAATTATTGTCTTTGCTGTTGCCTTTCTCGGTTGTTACGGCGCAATGAGGGAATCTTACACCATGCTAATGGCGGTAAGTTAAATAATAAGATTACTATTGTTTAAATTAGTGTAATAAAACTTGTCTAAGCTTTGAAAAATTGATATTAATTAGCAATAACAAGTAAACTCGGCGTTTTTTATTCTTGCATTAAAAATGAGGCTAAAATTTAAGGTTGCAATAAAAAACAATACAATGGTATCCTTCACAGCAAGGTTTTAACGTTTTGATACTCCACATTTTAAGAAAAGTTTACAAAAAAAATCCCAAAGTGAACCCATTCAATGAAATCATTTGGTTAAGGCGTCAGTATTTTATTTAAAGGGCCATAGATGGCATTTAAATAAATAGCTTTATTTGTTATTATACTTGAGAACTGCACTCTTCGCAGAAACCGGGAATATATGTCGGTTTTTAAACGTCCACTACAAGGTGGGCTATTCTTTACTTTACGATTTCTTCACAGCGACTTGTGGGTAGCGCCGTTAATTGTGTTACCCACATTATAATCCTTACATACACATCGCATACCTTGGCGTGTGTAAGGAAGCCAGATCTATGTCGTGTTGTCTGCGTTGAGACTATAGCTGCACTGATGAGGCTTTACAAGCTGAAACAGCTGCCCGCAGATTGTTTTGACGCAGGCAACATGGCATACACGTAATTTTGTTATAGCTTTTTACAAACTCCTGTCGTTGGCGTTGGCTAATAGAGGACGCAGCATCGCATTCATAGGAATCTACACTACACGAAATGTGACATTCATGCGATATTTCTAATGCATATATTAATCAATTTAATGCTCAAATTACTAATCAGCGCATCTAGCGTAAAAAAATTGTTCCAAAGGCTTCACCCTTGCGGTTTGAAGCCGCGAAAATATTCTTTCGATGTATGTGATTTTGCGCCAAGCTAGGGACGCTTTGTAGAGACGCCGGTTAAAAAAGATAATGTATAACTCATAGTCGGTAAATTCAAATTAGTTTAAATTTTTAAGGACGGTTAAGTGTGTATACCTAGATGTGTGATTTTTGTTGTTGAACTGAATCATTCTGTCTGCAAAAATAGAACAAAATCCTTCAAAAATTTGCTTTTTTTATAATTATGAAACGGCGAATCCAAAAATTAGATTATTTACAGCAAGCATTAGCAAAGCGCACTTGTATACCAAATTTCATTACAACTGCAGCGCCAAAGACTTACCTTAAAGCAGCCACGTCAACAAATTATGTATTCTGATTCTTCATAGAAAATTTACAAAATTACTATTCTTATCTCGAACTTGATGATTTAAAAACTTATTCACTTTAATGCAATATATTGTTATTTTACCATTCAATAAAGCTTTAACTAATTGCCCTATAAGTGATCCACAAGGACATCACATACAAGTGGTTACTGCAATAGTTGCTTTGCACGGCGTTCATTTCTCATTCTGCTAAATAATAATCTGCCCCAGGCTCCATGATTGATTTTGTTCTAAATTCTTTTCGTGTACTATGGATTCAAAGCCTATACATTTATATGATATTTCATGCCAAACTCAATGTTAATCTGTGCCTGAAAATTGATTTCCTTATTTTTTTTTGTTATTAATCCTTTCGATTATTTCACTTTGCATATTCTATCCCTATCGATTACTATATAGTATCCAAGTTATATAAATACGTATATGTATATCCTCATTTTTTAGTCCTCGTAAATTTTAATAAAGCAGGTCTAAGTTTATTACTGTATATGCTATATAGTGCATATCAGGAATATCAATTCCGAAATATTTTTACATATCATTGTTTTCCAATCATCGACAGCTTTTTTAAATAGGTACAGCCATATCCAAAACTATTGATTGTAAACTCAGAAATGCCCACTTTAGTGGATGTATGACTTACAGTTGAAAATATATTAAATACTTAAGCTTTCCAACCTTTTCCAACAAATTTATTGAAAATACTACGTAACACGATATAATAAATTATTCACCGAGTAAGTCACAATTACAGACTTGGGTGGATTGGTGAAGTAGTATGCAGAGTATAATACAGTTCCTACCAGACCACATGGTCGTCGTTAGTTTCTTCACAAGGTAAAGCAGATACGGCTTATAAATTTTACATTTTACATTATCTAATTACAATAAAAGTGAGGTTCAAATTTCTGTGCAATTTAAAGTTGGTAGAAATGATTATGTTTAGTGTAGCAGCTAGCTAGCTTACAGTGACGTAACCAACGCGTGAAAACCAAGACACATTACATGCATAAAACTCGTTACCTAACGAAAGTAGAAGGGAGCTGTAGCGAAAAGTTATACTTACTGCTATTCAAAACTTAATTAGGTTTCATACACCCACATCATATGATAAGATATGCCCGGAATTTTGGTTTACGGTTTACCTTTTTTTAGCCTAATCTACTACTTCTATAAAAAACTGTCACTTCAAATTTTGTTTCAGTTTGCTGTCTGTTTGCTAGTGATTCTAATCATAGAACTGGCAGTTGGTATTGCTGCAGCTGTTTTCAAAAGTGATTTCCAGGGGGTTCTTAAAGATGTACTTAAACAATCCATGGATCGATACAACGATAACAAGTCAGATAAGATCGCTTGGAATAATGTTCAAACTAAGGTAAGAAAATTATTATGTATAACTTTAGGAGGTTGCCACAATGTGTAATGTACTCGTAATTATTTATAAAGTTTATAGATAAGTACAATACTTAATTTGAGTATGTAGGCTTAAAACATATTGAATACCATTGGAAGCTTTGCTTACTTTATGCGGTAGGTGACTTATTACGATATTATTATAGCTCGTTTACATAAATTATTCGATTAGACAACACTGACGATTGATTAACGATTTTCATAAGTAAGTACTTTAATAATGTCGTATATAATATGGTAAACTGCTGTCGGCGTTCACGCTTAAGACAAGAAGGCAGTTGTTTTATTAAACCACTGAACAGAATTTAAAACAATAGTTAATTTTCACTATCGTATTATTTTCCGAAATAAAGAATTTTTTATCTTTTTGAGACGTAAAAAAACAGTGCATATTGTGTAACCTTTCCTGTAATCGTTTAATTAATTTTTAGGTGAACATGCTAATATACTGTATTTTTAGTGATAAATCAACATTATTTTTTACATAAATTTTAGAAATTCTGTGATTATTTATTGAATTTATAAAAGTATAAGATGGCATAAACTTATAGGTCATGATCAGGGTTGTAAAGTATTTAAATATTACAAGCAGTGGTGGCTCCTCTAGGATATCGCCTTGCCGAAGAAATTTAATTCAATTAATAGGTATCATGTATATATAACTGGCTTTACTTATTTTTTGCAACCTACGCATTAGTTTATGTTTACGCACAATTGTTTTATACAGTTGTTATATCTCGTTGCTATGGTTACCGCACCATTAATACATTTGTAGCAAACGCAGTAGTTGCAGCGCTCTCTCATCAGGTTTGGTACAATGGTACCAGCATTGCCTGAATATTCAGACAACGGTACTGGCGTGTAGCTATTTAGTTACATTTTCTTGTTTGACAATATAATAAATAAATCACAAAAATAGCTAATAGTGAAATATTGAAAATATATTGACTACAGTTATAATTTGCTAAAAAATTAAACCATATATCGTTAATAACCTTTACGTCAACCGCTCGAAAATCTGCCATTAATATTTTTTGATAAATGGCTGTTATTATCATTGACCACATAAGTATTTACGAAAATGTTTTTTGAATGTTATTAAATTAAAAAATAGCGGTAACGTTATAAATAATGGGTAACTTTAACAGGGAAAAGTATACAAACCAAAAGCTTGGTGGATTGTACGGGGTTTCTATAAATGATTTGTGCAACGCAGGCGGCGTTGGTGTCTGAATTCTAAGTGCCACTTTTTTGTAACTGCTGCCAAGCTACAATAAGCACAATATATTGTTAACTGTCATCATATGCTATACTGAAGATTGCGTATACTGATAACTTTATAAGATTTTCCAACAATTTACGGTTCTAATTTCCTTTCAAAGGTAACTAATAACAATAACTTGTTTGTACGAAACTACACAACATTAATATACACAACTACGTTCGTCACCCCACTTTGTTGCGGTCACAGACATGCTTTTACAAATTTAATTATTTTTTGGCAAATTTAAAAACCTACGCAGACAATCTAGCCCTTTTCCCTATTTTAATGTTTATACTTCTTTTGTAATTAGCATTGCACCACCATATCTGAGCCATTTTCTATTTCTAGATGAGCAAACTTCCTCGTAAAATACCGGGTAGTACCTAGTACAGCCAACGTCACTGCCATTTACCTAGTATAGATCCTAATTCCTAACTATTAATTTTGCCATTTCGGCGGGCTAAAAACATATTTTAGATCCTCAGTTCAATTTAACAGGTTTACTGTAGTCGTAACCGTAACCGCACAATGGGCCTGTTGCCCCCATTTTTTTATTGCAGAATATGAATCTACATGAAAAAATATAGACCCCTGTTATTTTTATTTTTTGCAAAGCGCTTAGTTAATGCTTAATGTTGCCACGCCATTTTCTGATCTTGGCATTCCTGTCAGCCGAGATAAAGTTTCTGAAATCGAAGTCGCAGCAGCGTTGCCATTTTATTCCAAACTCGCAATCGTAATTATGAATTATAAAAACCTACACGCGAATGGATGTGTTAAACGCGATTCGTTGTTAGTCGTTTTCACTGTAAATATTAAAACGTAAAATATATTAAATTAAAATTATAACTTGCAGCGAATATATCGCAAACAGATTTCATTTTATGGCAGCCGAAGGATAAGTTCATATTTCAAGTGATATTAAAACTGGAACAACTATTTATTAAGTAGGTAAACTTGTTTAAACCTGAGTTACAGCATGTATAGCTGCCATTACATCATTTTATTCAAGTCGCAACCTTTAAATAGCAAAATCGCCTAATTTGCGTAAAATCGAACGATCTGGCCACACGAGTTTCCATTCATGTAAAATTCGTCAATCATGTATAAGTCAATTTTTGGTAAATTGTCCGAACATCCCTTCACATAATCTTGCACAGTCTATGTTTGAACAACAACGTACTAAGTAAATAAAAACAAAAGTTTAACGCGTCCACCGTTCTCAAACCAAAACGTAAACAAAGGTACAAAGGCACAGAACCACAGAACATACGCGTGTTCAACTACGACAAAGGTGTCAAGCATGCAACAGGGCATCCGGCGCAATAGCGGGGTGTGTCTCCAGGAACGGTGACGTATCACGAAATATTTGAATTTGGCGGTAAACCTTTAAAGTTAAAAATAAGATACAAAAACATTAAAATATGTTTTCTATTGCCAGCTTCTAACTTCATTAGGTCCAAGCAAAGTCGCACATGTGTTATGTGTTATAATAACTGTTAAGGGCAACAACCCCATTACGATGCGTAAACTAAAAGTTTTACGAAACCGTGTCATCCCGCTTCTCCAAAATCTGCGCTTTCTCTGACCTTATTTAAAGTTAATTATCCTACAAAACACTACAGCATATGTTGAAAATACACCCTCACACACAGTTTTTCATATTGAAATATGTCGAATAATTCTACAAAGTTGATTTATAGAAACCCTGTACAATCGACAGATGACAAGTATCACTCTATCAGTCAAAGCAATAGTTGTCTTCACTTCCCTGAAAGGAATTGATTTAATCGATAATTTCCATAGGCTCCTGGATGCATGAATCATTTATAGAAACCCTGTATTTTTTAAATGTAAAAAATTCTAAAGAACAAAATACTTTGAAGGCATGAATTGTTTAGTTTTAAGGTGCGGCGAATAGTACCGAGCCCCTCCAATTCAGAAGTCCACGGTCCGCCACCGTTTACATGGACTAATGAGCGAATAATGAGAACTATTTCGTCATAAAATGTTGTTTGTCATCTTTATGCTTGGTGAACGAGCACTGGTCTGGTTAAACCATTCGGTTCCTAAGACTGAACTTTTTTCTTATTTGGACTCCTCGGACAGGAATACTGAATGAATTAATTGACCATCGCTGACTACCTACTGCGACTGCCTTACACAAGAGTCTAGGGAGAGACGGTCTACTTTGGCTCCCGAGCTTGCGCATGCGCATGATTACCTACAAATGCGTTGCGTTCAAATTCGAAGGAGACGAGGCACACTAAAACAGATACATAGTTAGCATATTACCAATGTACAGGGTGATCAATTAAGAGATGTGACCCATCGTATACGATAAGTTCTAGAGCTTGGGGGAAAAATAATCAACTTAAGTGGCAAAGCGAAATCGATAGAAATTATTTTCGGATTCGTAAAACCACCAAAAAATGTAATAAATGTATGCAGCAATTAATATTAAAAGATTATCTCAACGAAACTGTCATTTTTGTACGGGATTTTTTTTCAAATTGTAAGCAAAACTGTCTGTCTTGAAAACAAACATTGTAAATAATCACAATTCAGTCAAGTAAAAATTAGATTTTAAATTCAATAATTTGCAACCTTAATTCCTATATATTTAATCTTTTGCCAATTGAAAATGGTGTTTCTAATGCATATTATGTGACAATTATCAAGATATCCTATAGATATAAATGACCAATATTGTTAGAAAAAACGTAAGTCTTTTAAGTTACACATTTGAACTCCTTATCATAGAATGTGAAATTAAAGTAAAACAACACTACATAATTATTCGGATGAATTGTAAAAATAAAACCCATCACGGCTATTGACAAATAAAAAAAAAGCTTGCGCGTGCGCATGATGCCACATCTTCGTGGTATTTATTTGTCAATAGCCATGATGGGTTTTACTTTTACAATTCATCCGAATAATTAGTGTTCAGTTTTACTTTAATTTCACATCCTATGATAAGGAGTTCAAATGTGTAATTACGGTTGCTAATTATTGAATTTAAAATCTAATTTTTACCTGACTGAATTATGATTGTTTGCAATGTCTGTTTTCAAAACAGATAGTTTTGCTTACTATTTAAAAAAAATCAGTGCAAAAATGACAGTTTCTCTTTGAGATACCCCAAAGCTCTAAAAGTAATGGTATAAGATCGGTCACATCTCTTAATTGATCACCCGAACATTGGTAATATACTAACGATGTATCTGTTTTAGTGTGCCTTTGTCTCCTTCGAATTTGAATTAATCTCGCCTCGTAACGCATTTGCAGGTAATCATGCGCATGCGCAAGCTCGGGAGCCAAAGTAGACCGTCTCTCCCTAGACTCTTGTCTGCCTTACTATACCGCAGCGCGCCGAACGCGTACATACAACCATACAAGCGAATGCAGTGCAGACGTTCCCTTCTTTTGTATACTTTTCTAGAAAGCAAAAGAAACACGCTTAATGCTTCTAATGGTAATCTTTTCCTTACATAATACGTACATTTAATTAAAAAGAATAAAGTAGCTTGCCTGAAGAAAACGTGAGCCTTACTTTACCTAATGTCTACATTCAAATCCCGCAAACCATCGAATTATGTATTGAAGCAATTTTTTAAAACATAATATCCTTAATATGTATACTCGTATTCTGGTTAAATTGAACCATATTTAGGCTTACACAGATTAGGATGAAGCATTCAAGTCAGTTTACCACTTCTTAATTTAATGCTTATTTGTTGTTACTCTTCGATATACCGAATGAGCCTCTGTTATCGGTGTGTCAATTTATATAGAAAATAAAAAAAAGAAGATAGACAGTAAAGACCATTACACCATCTCTTTAAGCTGTTTCGTTCTTATTATTTTTATATTTGGTCTTGTAAGGAAAAAAAGACGTCGTCAAGACTATTGCTCCTTTCTTAAAATAATCATACCGCTATTGACGTACCTACATCAACTAAGCTGCCACGAAAGAAAAAGCCGTCGTTAAAGTTTTAATTATTTATGTCTACAGTTGGAATGCTGCGGTATTGATGGTCCCACCGATTGGCCGCAGGGTCAGAGGCCAATGACATGTTGCCATACGACACGCGAGGGTGCGCCACCCCTTCAAGAAACTCACTGCAACACAGCAATAAGCGGCGACCCCTACTTATACTCCGATGGATGTTTCACCAAACTAAAGGACAAAGTTAATGCTGGTGCTAAGGTCCTTATCGGCGTTGGTATCGGCATAGCCTTTGTAGAGGTATAGTATAAGATCTTTATGATTTACTAACAAGTATAATAATTTTATGAGTATACGAAGATACAAACTAAGATCATAGAATTGTTTTTAAAAATAATTAAAATCAATGAGGTTAAAGAAATTGTTTTTGTTTTCATTCGATGTTTTGTTGTGCAGTCACATGCTGRTCCGTTGCCCTCTGGAACTATCCAAACATGAATTATTCAGTTGCAGTGCTGCTAAATTTCTCCTTTATAACAGAAGAGGAAAAGTGTTATATACCTTTCCAGATGCATCAATTTTGAAATAAGGAATAATCCGAAGAATAATTCCATCAGTTGCGACTCACGATTTTTAAACAAGTGAGATCACTTTAATGTCTTTTGTGACACAATAACAAAACAAAAATAAATCTAGGCATAGCTGAGATGGTTAATTCAAAATCTATAGTTAGGTCTGGCACCATTTTTTAATTGGTAATTGTGTTTGGTGGCACCAACGCTAGATTTAAAGAATATATTCGACAAATAATATTATTTTTTAAATTCATTTATTTACCAGCATAAATTACTTACAATGTATCCGATATATGACGTATGGAGATGCATGCCAACTTGCAGAACATCTTATCAAACCATGGTATATAGGCAAAACCAGTTCTATGCCATGCTCTCTGCACTTATACCTAAACTAAACTGACGAGCTGTAACAACAGCGAAAAAGATCTGTCTGTACTTGATTGCAGTGCAGACAGCATAGCATAGACATGCATTTTACAATATATCCATTGACACTTGCAGCCTAAATTAGTCTTATATTCAGGGCCGGTCCTGGCATGCGTGACGCCCATGTGCAAAATTTTTATGCCGCCCCCATACCAAGTAAAGAAAATGTAGAATAAAAATAAATAATGTACTTCTGACTTGATGCGTTTCTGCGTGCAGTTATTTTTGCAGCTATTTTTTTTATTTTTTAGGCTTTACTTCTAATTCGAAKTTACAAGACTKGCTACAATATAAGCTGAGCCACTATTTTAATAATAAACGAAATTTTTGTAAAAACTTAACCTAAGCATTTTAAGCTTTTAAAGTATTAACAGTAATCTTAGATGTAATCCATTTTGTCAATTTATTATTTATTCATGTTAAACGATTTCAATTCTTGTAGTGGTTGATTATATTTATATTTTATAGATGTTTATTCACATTAAAATTATTTTTAAAAGTGCTGTAATATTTTGGATATTGTTTCCCACAATTATTTTGAAAATTCTATTTTATGACATCAGAGAAATGATTGGAATGACATAAGCACCTCCTAATTAAACAGTAATTCTATATATTATCTTATTGTATTGAATACATAATGTATGTACATGCATCTCATGCTAGTCTGCCGTCAATCATTATTCCTAAGCATTTGTTTTTTACACTGCCAATGTATGCTCCCAAAGCCATGCACACATTCTTATTCACGTTTAGAGAAAATTTGTCGGCCGATAACCAGGTATTGATTTTTTTCAAGTGCATACATAGTTATATATATTCGATTGGGGTTGTTCCCAGTTATGCATGTGCTGATAGTTTATATTTATCGAGATTATATATATTTTAAACAATAAAAGCCGAGGTCCCAGTATTGTTACTTGCGGAACACCAGTAGACAATACTAGTTCATGGCTTTTGCAGCCCATGATCTTTATTTACTCTTTGAGTTCAGTAGTTGTCATAGGTGCATTAAAAAGCTTGGCTTTGTTTGATTTAAAAACTGAAAAGATTTCGGCAATTTTCAATAGAAATGTCCAAGCTGATATTTTTTCACATATTCATTTAAATGTTTTAAACATGCTGGTTTTAAAAGAGCGGTAATGGTTTTGTAATTGCTGTAAAACTACTGATATCTTTAGAGTAAGCCTTTCATTCGAAATAATTATTATTGTTTAACGAAAAAGGTATACCAGCAAAGTTGCGAGAACATAATCAACAAATACTGCCTTACAGGTATTAGGTGGAGTGGAAGAATGCCGTTTGTTCTATCTTGCCCTTAAGAATTGGTGGTTCTTAGTTGGATACGTAACAGAAAGCCATTTGTCCGGCTTATTTGTACTACTTGTATAGATACCTTTCCTGGAGTGTATTACAATTAACTTTCACCGTTCATACATATTTCCAAATAGTCCTCTCTTCAAATTCCCTGCGTAATTTTTCGACGAAGTGCGTTCACAATGCAAATAGGCATATTCTAACTATGAACACACCTACTTTACCTTTTCCAAATATGTTGTACCTAATGAGAAATCAGTATTTTACTATATATTCAAGGAACCACTTAACGCCATTTTGTTGTTCAAGTAAACCCTTGTTCCCTTTCATTTCATAAAATTATTGAACAATATGCCCTAAAACGAATACTCCGGCAAATCTACGGTGTTTATTAATTGCTGGTGATTTCAAGATTACATTACTATAATTATTGGACACACCAAATCGCCACCATTAAAAATTATCTCAATAATTCCTACAAAGATTCCTCTTACATCTGGGGTCGTTTGTTTTATATTGGTATTTACTCCATATTTATTTTACTTACCACAATTTCCAGTTTGTAGGTCCTTTTTAAACATTAGGTATATTTTTATAATCACAATATATTATGTGTTGCATTAGGATATTTAATAAACACTAATAATTGTGTCCGTAAATACCACTTAATATATATAAAATAAATTACATATAAAGAAATGTTTTATTACCATTAAATATCGTGCATATACATAAATTATGCTACCCAAAATTACGACCCAAAACTTTTTTCTTAGAAATAATTTTTTTATTTTTTATATTCCTTTCAACTTCATGTAAATATCAAAACTGCAAATTTTTTTGTTATGTAATAAGAAACAAATTTTCTTTTTGTAAAAGCTTATAGGTATTAAGAAATGTTAAATGTGTGCTTTATTAATACAATCATTTTTACAGGTTATAGGCATCATACTTGCATGCTGGCTTGCAACGGCGATCAAGAGAAAACAATAAAGGCTGTTTTGTAGGAAGCTCCAAGAAAGCAAAGCAATACATCCAGAATGTGATAATAATCCAGCTTGTTACTACTTCACATTTGAATTTTACAGAGTTTATGTGGTACCTATAAAATTAGTTTCGTCAGGAAAGTTTTGTACCTTTTATCAATATTTACTCAAGTGAGGATGGCTCAGGAAACCATTTATACCGTTTAATTAGTTATGTTACCCTGCTGAGACGCATAAATCAAGAAGTGAACTATAGCACTTATTTTCATATACCAAAATACCTTTATAATATAAAACTCATGTATGTATACTGCATCCTAAAACATTGTCTTTATTCTCGGGTAGTACCTAAGTTTTGTACGGCATATAAAACTCTCGAACTACAAGTATGTACCTATTTATTTTGCGTAGAAATATTGCTTGCTTGTAGTTTACAGGTAGCAGTAGTAAAATACTTACTGTAGACTTAATTTCATACAATACAAACATGTATGAGTACGTACTATCAATTTAATTTTGAATGCCTCGAGTAGTTTAGTTACAATTAAAAATTTATAGCATGTAGTAAATAAAAATTTACAGACCTGTCTTTTGCTGGTGTCCAACAAGCACATTCCGCATGTTTTCGGAAATACCATATCATTCTACGTATATATGCAACTTCAAAAAATACTTTACTGTTAGTAATAAACGATTCGACATGATACAAATCAACAATTTTTATAAAACTTAATTGTCTTTGTAACGTTAATGTAGTCCAGTGAATAAATATAATTTGTCAGTATTTGGCAAGGCTCATTTCCTTTATTGCCATTTGAACACATCGTTTGTACCTTTGCGAAGTTTAAGTTCTGGAAAGGAAACAAAACAACTCACCTGTTCTATACAAAAGATTTTAAAACCTTTATATCACATATGCGTGATTAATATATTGTTTTCATCTGAAAACAACTTTACATTTCATTAAATGTAACTTTGTGGTCAGATACTCGCAGATATATTGTGAAATGTATGAATGCAGCGTGTGGCATTAGAAAGTCATGAGTCGGGGATGAATTTGATACAAAATAATATTTGTGCCTACATTATACACTTCGTGTGTGGTCGAAACTGGTCCCTGTCATTTAGAAATAATAAACAGAGAATACGTACCTCAGTTTTGAAAAAGCCGCACATGATTAAGTATAGTAAAGTGTAATAATTGAAGTATTGCTAAGTTGAACTAGTACTATTATAATTAAGTGTATTCTAGTACTTAGTGCGTGAATAAAGGAAGTAAGAAATCCGTATTTTGCAAACTCGAAAACGTAATAATCTTTTTTTCTGCAAGAACTGCAGTTATGTTCTGTGCTGTTTTATATTCTGTTATTAGACAACTATATATACGAATTAAAACGTTTTTTTTCTGTAATATGCTGTCGAGTAAAAGCTTGCGCTTTATACTTTTTCTTGTATTACATACATGTAAAACTTAAACTCGCTCACTAGTATATGGGAACATGAAACCAATAGCACAGCTACAGATGTAGCGAATTGTATAATGTTTTGTAAGCAAACTGTACAGGCTGGACATCTTCACTGGGATTGCAGGGTAAACGATACCAGATTGAGAAAAACTAATATAGATGTCTTGATCTCTTTTTTTCGAGCATAGTTCACACAAGAAGTTCTTTTTTGCTCGATTTCTTTMACGCTTGTATGTCGATTACTATATTAGCTACCAAAAACCTACTTTAACATTTCAAAACTAATTTATTCAGTAGCAGACTATTAAAAAAATGTTTGCGAGGTAATAATAAAGTTCGTTTGTTAAAAGGAACACAAGATATCATTGAATTTCTTTCGTATTTACTTACCTTAAGATGTAAACAGTTTATGGTCATATCAAATTAATTTATATTAAAATATATATGTATTCCGTTCAGTTGTAGTCACGTAAATGCAACCTTAACGAGATTTTTAAAATACATTATTTGAAATCTTGTAAAATTTACTCTTTTGCGGTTATTTTAGAAAAAGAAACAAAAATACACTTACATAAGCATAGCCACCAGTGTTGTTAAGTTTACCAAAAGTCTTTTTCAAACTTTTAAGTAAACACATACAGTGGAAAGGAGAATTTCGTGAACTCCGATTTATTGACTTTGAAGGATAAAAGCCCTGCAACAGCATATGCGTTCCAACTGCTGAAACATCTTTACAAAAATGGCGTATTTAACGACATTACATTACTGCCGAAGCGATGAAAACGTGTTTTAGATATGCAAGGGGATTATATTGAGCGACTTTATTGCAATTTTTAAAAGTATACGTTTCATTTGCGAGCTGTGTTTTGGGCGCAGGAATTTTGACAGGATTCACTATAATATTTACTAGTCTGGACATTTTTTTGATAAATTGAATCAGCGTAAAATAACTCGGGTGGCTTGTTCTCCAGTGATCCCCGGTATATTATCCAATAGAAGTTGTATTGCAGAAAACTACTTTTAGGACATCTTATACACGACTCCTAATCAAACTGAGAGTGTTTTAGTTTAGGTTATACTAAGGAGAAGATGAGACCCCTCATAAGTGTAGGAAGTCAATAAAGGCAACTTATGAAACAACACTTACTAAATGGATGTTACACTGTGCGTAGTACTGCATTATACAATATAATCGCTTCTTGATTGCATATGAAATTCTAAGCTTGTTCTGGAAGGCTTACTTTACATTCTTTTGTTATACTTACTGCGCTTAGTGAAAACCTTTATGCGTACTTCGGTTAACATATGTTCTCAAGACGATTTTTAGCTGAAGTCTTGCAATTTTTACGGCAAGTCGTTAAAATGGAACATTAGAATTCAAAATTTTCATCTTTAAATGAAGTTAAATAAATTAAGTGAGCATTAAATCAATGAATCGCGGTCTAATATTATCACTATCAGTCTAAAAATTGATACTCTGAAAAAAAGTTGTATATTTTGAATAAAAATCCAGTACTTCAAGAGCTTCAGTTCCGGTTGTGAAAAAAATGTTGTTTTAAGGCGTTAATACACGAGTAACTCGATTAAATTGCACTGTTTTTGTTGGCTTTGTTTCATTAACTAGAAAGGAAAGTGCAATTTGTATCTACAATAGGGAGCTGTCAGTCTCGCATTAAACCTGAATTAGTTTCCGCAATGGGTGAAATCATTCTGTTGACAGTGGGTCAGGGTTAACACTTGTTCGTGGAAGAATGAAACGTAGTAAAGGGACCCCCCCCCCCCCATATGTGCGGTGCAATCGATACCTGATACCTTAAGTGCAAGTCAAGCTGGTCGCACTAGATACTGTGAAAACGATTCAGAATTCGACTTTAAAATTGTTATCGGCTGAATGTAAAAATGTAAAAGATACTTAATAACACTTTTTGGTGCATACGTTGAAACATTTATTAATGGAAAATTACAAAAATTAATTTAAGGTTAATATGCTGCAATCAAGTAGATGTAAAGTTTAGCAAGCAATAAAGCTAGAATATTCATTATAAAATATCCTCACGTGAAAATTACACTTTTGGGATATTGTTTGTCGTAATACATTAACACAATTAAACTCGATGTAGAGGAGCACCTTTTTTTATAAATTAATACAAATGTAGGACAATTTTGTACAGGCCTGTTTTATGACAGAATTAATTTGCATACAGGTGTGTTAAACGCTTGCATATTATGTGAACACGTTTTTTGTTGCCTGGTGYTATAAAATACATTTTAAATACATAATGTTTATCTATTTATGTTCTCTAAATCGCTATACCAGTATTAATCATCCCTGAGAAACTAATATTAAAATAATATAGTTAGAACAATTAAGAACCATGTAGCGTCTTGTGACATCAAAATCACACTCCTATAGATGTTTAGAATCAAGCGTCACGACAAAATGTTTTAAGCACTAATGAGCGCAGTATAGTGCCCTGACTAGCGGTTTGCTCAATTAGTACTGTTATAATAGTACTTTTGACTAGTTGTGTTTGGATTTAGTTTACTTAGGTATAAGTATGAATGAAGGAAGTTAGCAATCGGCATTTTTCTTACACGTTCATGTAACAGCTGGTGTCAAGAAATGGATTGTAGATTCATGGGCGTACCCAGCTTTATGGTTTAGGGGGTGGGGGGGGGGGCAAAGCAGGAACGTCCTGTATAATTCAACATAAATAGAAATAATAAATGTTTATAAGATATAGGTACTTAAGAAATTAATGAAGTATTTATTCCATGAATAATCTTCGTGGATTTTCTGCAAAGCGACCTAAAACATCTATGAAATAAAGACCCAAATTATTTATATGTTTTCAATGTAAACTGATCATACAAAGCCCCTTTATTACTAATTTCGTTATTGATGAACTCAGTTAGGTAAGGCGCATTTAGTTGCATCGTTTCGCGTTTAACAAAAAGTGAGTTGATACATTTTATTTAGGAGAATAAAGATCCGTGATCCACATAATGTATAATACCATACGAAGTACCAAAGGAACATAAATTTCACCTTAAAAGTTCTAATAATAGGAGCACGATTTCTGATTCAGAATTAACACATATCAAAGACTAATGCATTAACCGATGCGCTGTTAGTACAGTTTCAACTTCTAAGGAATCTTCAGAAACTGTTCAACAGATTTCGACGAGCGAACCTAAAGCTGAATCCACGGAAGCAAGTAAAGTTTTTTGTACATACGGTTTCAGCGGACGGCATCCATACCAACGAGGACAACGTAAAAACAATTCGAAATTGGCCACGAAGGAGTTTCCTGCAAATCAGCACTTACTACAGAAGATTCGTGGAAGCCTTCGCCAAAATTGCAGCCCTATTACACCAACTTACAGAACTCAAGGTATGTAAAAAGCTTCAAATGCAGTAGCCCGATCGGCATGGACAATTTATTTTGAATATGGATGCAGTAAACTCGGTATTAGAGGTGTGATGTCGCAGACGCAGAACGCCGAAGGAAAAGCAACAGAATGTTACAGTAAGGGTTTAAGCGAAGCTGAGAGAATCTACTGTGTCACGAGAAAAATAACTGCTAGCCCATAGACCATTTTAAACAGTACTCGTATGGGCAAGAATTCATCATCAGGATAGACCATGCTGCACTACCCTGGCTTCTACGATTAAAAAATCCACAAGTACAAGTCGCCAGATTGATGGAGACACTGCAGTAGTATGACTTCAAAATGCCATCGCTGATGCTTTATCCAAAAGGCAGTGTGGAGATTGCATAACGCAAACATTGCAAGCGGGTGGACGAGAGCAAACGCACGGTCGATGTGAACGCCGTCACCATAAACAGCTAAAAACGTCAGGAAGGTTCAGCAACAAGACAGCGATATTAGTCCTCTCCTTGAGTGAAAAGAAGACAACAGACCACAGCATGAATGGGAGGAGGTGCAATGTGGGCCGAATGGCAATCGTTAAGAGTGAAAAACGGCCTGTTAGAGGGAACGCCGATGGGAAGTATATCACGATGCACTTAGTAGAACCCAAGGAGTACATACCATATGTGTTAGAGAGGGTGCATGAGTGAGCATCGGATGCTTACCTGGGAAATGGTGGCGTTAGTGTGCCACCTGCTCAGCTACCAAGCGTCCAATAACACAATCAAAGAGAGGGATGAAGAAACCAGAGCCTCGACATGAGTTCTAGTCGCTGACTTGGTGTGCAGATTTCGAGTGCCATTCGAATTGCATTCGGATCAAGGATCGAGTCTAGCCTATTTCGGGAACTCTGCCCCTTGCGGGTATTACAAAAACATGACCAACCCTTAATCCGCAATCAGATAAAATGAAGACGATGGAGCAGCTTCTCTAAAAAGTTGTAGAGCAACATCAAACCGATTGAAACACCTTCCTGTTTCTATTGGCGTACGACGTGTAAAGGGTAAGCAACCCATTATGTCGACAACCTTGGATTGGTAATTCAAAAAGTAAGACTGTCAATAATGGCGCAAAAGATGGCTATGATGTAAGGGTCTGTTACAGTTTAAAGGTCTAATGTGGCTTTATAATTTACAAAGTAAAAAAGGATCTTCGCCTAAGTCATAACCATCCTGAGAAGGGCCTTACTGCGTAGTGAATAGGATTAACGACGTAGTCTACAGGGCCCAACGCAGCCTAAGATCACAGATGAATGTGGCATACTTGAATCGTTTAAACGAGTACCATGGAAATCCCAAGGAATGATCGACGTTAACGTGGTTGCCCAATATAATGTTCTGACCTTCGATCGTTATCAATCAGTTGGTGGAGTATTGTCGAAGCTTTGACAGCCATAGCGAAATGTCTCTGGAACATTTAGGAACGTTCGAAGGCCGACGAAACTAGGAAGCGTGTTTTCTAAAAAACAATGGGTTTCTAAAGGGGGCGCTTTCGTGTATTTTTTACCAACTCGCAGTATATTTATGAAGTTATGATACGCTGAAGTTTAAACGCTTAAAAAGCGCTCCTTGATCGCTCGACTGCTCAATGATGACATATATGTTATTACCTTGCATACTATCAATACTATACATCACTATAGATTACTGCAGCTAGCTTTAGAGTCCACTGAGAGTTTGACAGCGTTAGCACTCCCACCAGTTAAACAAAAATATTCATTGACAAGCAACTTGGAGTGCTAGCGCTGCCTGTGGGCACTAAAATAACAACCGAACTTCATTAAGTGCAAGCTCTGGTGAAACACCGAAAGGAGTGTCTTATTTAGCTTTTTCTTACCGTAATCGTTTTATTTGATTGGGAACAGCGTTGGCCTGGAATAATTGCGCTCTTAAAGATCCATGCTATGGATCCCAATAGAACTTCAAACTGCGTCGAGACTTATGTCAGTCTAGTGTTGACTCCCACAGTCTCCAGGTCCAACATACTCTTAAATTCTAGCTTCTGCCGTAAAGGTGGGTTTCCCTGTTTTCATCTGGTCGATTCTTTGTCACCTGAAAAGCTCTTCATTTTGTGCCAAATTTTTTAGTATTCTCAAACTAGGAGACACGTTTGAAGGAAGCAACAAGTTTAGACTGAATCACCGAGTAGTTTCTCTCCGGTTTTGACAACGCCTTGCTGAAGTGGGCGATTACTCTCTTTTGCATACTCTACAAAAAATTCCAACAAGTATCTACAATAATGAATCATCAAATTGAGGATAGGCCAAAGCTTGAGCTGCTGTTGCCAGCGTTGCCAGAAGAACGCGGGGCAAGAGGGTTCAAAAAAGCGGGACAGTTGGCGATCCTATTGGCTAATTGCATTGCGTAGAAGTATTCTCGGAATCAGTTGTCTCCGACGGTGATAAAATATTTAGGATTTGACAAAGAACGAACAAAACAAGTAGGTAGCATTTATGCAGATTGAGTTTTAGCTTGACAAGTGCCAAAAACCAGGATGTTGTCTCAAGCCGCGCCAATGAGACGATTACGTTACAGAGTCCAAACGACATCACAATGCTATTTTCGAAGATAAAGGCCTTCTTTCTTTATATTTCGATCAGTTCCACTTGTCAGCATTCTTGCAAATCAATAGCCGAAGAACAACCTGGCTTCGATTCTGGTGGGGAAGTAACTGTCTTTTTTTATAATAACAGTCAAATACAATAGGGGAAGCCCATATACTTAGAAATGTTTGCCAACTCATTGCTCTTTCATGCTTGTAATAATTAACACTTTGATATACTCCTTCTTAGTCCAAGGTACTCTTCTACAGGCCTATTTGATATGCGGTATCTGATAATAGGACAAAATGCGGCAGTTTTATGGATAGTGCAAGGACATCTGTATTAACTGATCCAAATAGCTGGTTGTTCTTCACACTAATGTGTAGTACCATCCTTAATAATTGTTACATAACCGTAAAGTATCTTTAAATATATATATATTTAAATATTCTATCTGAAGGCCGAACAAACGGCTGGTCTATAATTTCTGGCGGTACTGATGTACCCATTTAGATTTATTATTAATTATTATTTTCTCAATCGTTCCGAGAGTTTGTTCTGCTGGCGATTCCAAACTGCTTCAGGTTTATTAAACTATACTAATTGCTGTGGCGTACTGAATTCTGCCAACACGTTCGTTTCGCTATGGGCTATTGGCTGAACTCACAGTTCTTAGCGAGCCTTCGCCAGGCATACATTTCCAAATAAATTTGTTTCTATGCTACTTATAGTTGGTAGTTCATTTTATCTATTTCTACAATGTCTTCTGTGCTTTTGTTTCTTTCCGAAGTCTTGGGTGTGTTGTGGCCAAGTTACATTACATTACATTGCATCGTTACCTGAAGAAAAACAACAGTAAAAATGTGGTGGATCGTGACAGCTTGTAAAATTATTAATATGTGTATAGTGTACATAAGAATGGAGTGCCGCAAATATTGCTAATTTAATCAATCCTACGACCCTGAGAAGTTTTATTTAAAAAAAAAACGTAGTCCAGTGATAGTTAACTCATTTTTGTAGCCGACCCTATATGACAATCTGTTCTAACGATGCCGGAATCACGTATATGCGTTGCTTCGGTAACGTGGGCATTAATCTAATAAATTACTGCTATCGGAATAGGGGCACAAAGCGTGGTTAACCAGACCCACTGGTTAACACGCGGTTAACCAGCCGTTGCCATAGGCAGCACCAATGAAGAACGCTTAAAAAGAACCGTTTCCATGACAATTGCCCGTTGACCGCGTGTTAACCAGGGGGTCTGGTTAACCACGCTTTGTGCAACGGGGCCTAGATCTTTTTCCTATGCATTGAAAAGACAAGATTGTTTTCCGAGATGTCTTCCCCTATGCCCTTCGCCATGCTAGACCCATCTACGGCACAAGAAAAGTGTGTGCTAAGCATTATCCACGGCGTCACAATATGAGCAGAACGGTAAGTCTGTCCATATATGACGTAGCCGAAACGTCTTTCGGTCCAAGTGGTAACATTAGGTATTAAATTTAGTCCACGGTGTTGTGTTACCTTCCAATCTCATTTGCCACACTTCCATCCCCCGCGTATCTACCTCGTTCCTATTTTCCCCAGCTACGCCCGACACTGTTCTGTAGCCTCTAGATATTGTTAATAGAGCATATAGCTGTATTTGTTCTAACCTTTTCTTACATTTTATGTGCCTAATTGCTCTGGCCCAAATGAGGCTAACAAACAAGACTATGGATAAAACACCGCCGAGGCGAGTGTACGTCGTTTGCTACTGCGGGTCTGTTATATTTGGTAGTATACCTTTCAGCGCTTTTATGGCTTAGCGATTTCCTGCAGACGTACTCAATGTATGAGATAATTTTCATATTTCTGTCGAGGATTAAGCCAAACTATCGCTGTTGTGATAATTTAACCGTCCGCTTCAGCCAGGAAAACTGCCTATGTTTTTTCAGTAGTCAGATTAAGTTGTCTTACATCCATTCTCTTACCTGCACTATAGTTTTGGTGATCAATAGACATATCTGGTCCACTGTTTTTCCGCTTACTACCAGTACCAAGTCATCCGCGTATGCTATCATGTTTACCTCCTTCGGGACCTTCAATTTCAACAGACCATCATATCGTATGTTCCACAGGGTTGGCCCTAGAACAGACCCCTGCTAGACAACGCATGTTTACTCTTCTCTAATCTTCCAATATTCTGTCGCTAAGATAGGACTATATTAGACGCACCAGCTATGCTTCCACGTTCCTGCTAATAAGTGTATTAACCTACTGCAGGCCAAAAGATGGAATTGAAGGCATTCCGCCTGTCCAATGCTACCAAAACACAGAGCTCGCGTATCCGATACGTTCCACTGTCTGTGTATACTTAGCGATGCCCAGTACCTTCCTCAAAGCACCTGTTGTACTTCTTTCCTCTCTGAAGCCGAATTGCAATTCGTTTAAGCCAGCTTTCTGGTTAATATCCTACAACAACCTTTGATTAATTAGTTGTTCAAATAGCTTTCTAACAAAGTTTTTGAAACAGATGGGTTTGTAGATTTTATAAGAGCGCTAGCTTCCTTTGTCGGCTTTTCTGTCATCGTCAGTCTAGAATTTTTAGGATTTGGTGAAACAGCCTTTCTTGATGTACTCATTAAAAACGTCCAAGAAGTAGCTCTCCTCTGCTCCCACCGCGGCTTTGTCTATTTCCATCAGGAAGATGGAGCTTTTCCCCCCTTTATTTACTGTGTTGCCATCTGCAGTTTTTCGGCGTTTAACTCACGAAACCTAGCCGTTCTCCATTTTATTGTAGGATGGTCAGGAAGTAGTTTCTTAGCCTAGTCAATCATTTCGCTCTTAGTTCTTCTTCAGGTATTACGGCTGAAAATAGATGTTCTTAGAGCTATTGAAGCTATTAAGACCAATGCAACCGGTTTTGATGGAATTAATATATCTACTATTAAATTGTGCGTTCCTTTTTTGCTTCCAGTAATCACACACATCGTTAATACATGCATAGTTAGCTCCACATTTTCCTCCTGCTGGAAGAGGGCATGTATCTTGCCAGTACCTAAAATTAACAGTCCAAAACAGTTTAAAGATTTGAGACCTATAAGTATTTTTTTACCAACTTTATCGAAGATTTTGGAACGGGTAATAGAAGGGCAGGTGCGGAGGTATGTTGAGGAGCAGTAGATAATTTCTTGTTTTCAGTCAGGTTTCCGAACTGGATTTAGTTGTGTAACTGCTCTCTCAAAATTGACAAGTGATGTTATTATGGCGCAGGATCAAAACAAAATAACCGCTTTGGTATTGTTGGACTACTCTAGAGCTTTTGACACTATTGATCACGAGGTTCTTAAGGGTGTGCTGCATTATGTAGGTTTTGGGGAGAATGCCTTGTCTCTACTAATGAGCTACGTCACTAATCGTTATCAGGCTGTAAAAGTGTCTGATCATGTATCATCTTTCAGGCGAATAAAGTTGGGTGTGCCTCAGGGATCGATTTTGGGCCCGCTTTTGTTTATAATTTATACGTCGACTCTTCCTAGCGCCCTGAAGTACTGTAAAGCACAGTTCTATGCAGATGACTCAAATACATTATTCTTTCAAAGTGAATGAACAGGCTCTAAGCTCTCAAAAAAATAAACGAGGACCTGGAGAGATTACGTGATATGTCTGATCGACACTCGCTTTGTTTAAATCCTAATAAATCTGTGGGAATGTTATTCGGTGGAAGGGTCAATAAAGACAAACTAACTTTGAAATACAAATTTCTGATTCTAGGCTGAATGTATCTGATGTATCTAGAAGCCTCGGTCTTTATATTGACTCTACATTTCAGTTTAGAACTCACATTTCAAAGTGTTTGCAGAACGCTTATTATAGCCTTAAAAAAATTTATCACAATCGCCATCTTTTAAATGTTAGAACGAAGAGCATTCTTTGTAATAGATTAGTACTATCTAAGCTAGACTTCTGCGACGTGATCTACGCACCTTGTTTGAATTCTTTAGATAAAAAGCGTATACAAAATTTGCAAAATTCTTGTATACGTTTGATCTTTGGCGTTGGGAGGCGGTGTAGTGTGAAGAGAAGATTGAGAGAGTTGGGGTGGCTAGACATGAGTCGCAGGCGGGATTTCCATGCGGCCTGTTTCTTTCACAAGGTCATTGAAAGTCAGGTTCCTCGTTATTTGTATAAGGATATAACTTTCCGGACGGACATACATAATCTCGGTTTGAGACACAGGGGATTGATTACTATACCTGCTTACTCTACTGAATTTGCAAAACGTTCATTTATGTATAGGTAAGTGCTTAGTTGTTCCGGATTTAAGCGGCGTTTAAGACGGGTCTTATTGCAGTAGTAATGATGCGGGTCTGTGGTGGAATGCACTTTCATCATTGGGTTATCTTGATTTTGATATATTACGATGGGGTGGCGAGAGCGTGTGACGTGGGTATGATTGAAGCTATATATGTCTGATAGGGTGTCTGTGTGTGTGTGTGTGTGTGTGTGTGTGTGTGTGAATTAGAGCGTGAGGTGTATGACTATCTAGTTTTAAGACTTTGGGGTTAAGTGGGAGAGCAGGCTGCTGCTGCTTCACGGTTGTGGCAGACTGAACTTCGCCCTAGAACAGTAATTGTTTACTTTATAAACTTAATTTTTCTTTGTTTTTCTTTCTGTTTAATAAAGGCAATTTATTACCAAGTGTAAAAAATAAAGGTCGGCAACTAAGTTCTCGCCGTTTAATTTAATTGTAACATTTTGCATGTCATTACATATTTTTGGAATAATGTTTTAAATCATTTGAAACAGCATGTTTTATTCTAACTGAATCTATAGGGTAGACCGGGGACGATCGAAACAGGGGACATTAGAAACGGTCGCCATATTTACGGATTTCGCGGTTTGAATCACGCGCGCTTGTACCGTGAATATGTCTCTAGTGGCTGCATGGCGTTATCATTCGGCAGATGGCGGCAGTGTACAGTGGTTGTGAGCAACCCTAAAAAGTGATTTCGTGGTATTGAAGTATTGTTCGAAAAAGTGTGGCACACGAAATAAGAACGTAAGTATTCAGCTTCCACAATTGTTTTTAGTTTGTTGGGTATATTTCCTTTAGTAGGGAGAGTTTAAATGATTTATGATGTTCTGTGGTAGGAAAATCTTTGAGTGTTTACTTTAAATTGTCTTGCAGGGACGAATGAAACAAACGACACGGAGGACGATTGAAACATTTTTCAATTGTCCCCATCGCGATCTTCCCGTGTTCTATTACTTATAAATTGTGTTAGGGTATCTTAAAGCCGTAATTTTGTTTTAGGATGCCACGAGTAAGGGTGAGAAAAACAGAGATAGGTTTAAAATCCGTTTCGGTACATGAAGAAGTCTATAAAGAAGTTACTGAGAATTCCTGTCACTCTGGGTTTTCGTTGTGTGAGACCAGTATTTAATGTAAACCAGGAAAAGAGCATGGTTAGATATATAATCAAAGCCGCGCATATATTCTACGGGTTACCACCCAAGGAAATTCGCAAACTAGCCTTTCAATTAGCCGTGAAATATTCGTTGAACATGCCTTATACATGGAAACAAAATGCCATGGCAGGACAGGATTGGTTCTCTGGTTTCATGAAGCGTAACCCAGAACTTTCAATTTTCTGTGCTCAAGTCACAAGTCTTTCCAGAGCAACCATCAGTTTCAATGTTTCTAACGTAAAACTTTTTTATGACAACCTGGCTAATGTAATGGACAGGTACAAATTTAAACCGAAAGATATCTACAATATCAACGAAACAGGGGTCACTACGGTCCAAAAACCTGTGAAAATTGTAGCCGAAGAGGGAACCAAACAGGTAGGCAACAGTGTACCTCCCATTTTTATTTTTACACGGTTAAGATACAAGGATCATTTCGTCCGTGACGGTCCAGTGGGTTGTATTGGAGCAGGAAATGACAGCGGCTGGATGCAAGAGGATGATTTCTTGATATATCTGAACCATTTTCAAAAGCATAATAGCGCTTTAATTGAAAATAAAGTATTGCTTTTACTTGATAACCACCAGTCCCACATAGGTATACGATGCTTGGACTTCTGTAAAGGAAATGGCATTGTCATCTGGTCATTTCCCCCGCATTGCTCTCACAAACTGCAACCATTAGATCGATCTATCTACGGTCCTTTTAAAAAGGCTGTAAATTCAAGCTGCGATGCTTGGATGAGGAATAACCCAGGCAAAACGATAACAGTTTACGACATCCCAAGCATAGTCAAACAAGCTCTTCCACTGGCCCTCACACAATCAAACATTGCAGCTGGATTTGCTTGCATCGGAATATGTCCCTTTAATAGGGATATATTTACTGAACTAGATTTTGCTCCTTCCTATGTTACGGATAGACCAGCTCCTGATAACACAACCAATACCGCTGAAGTAGAAAAAGCCAGCACCAGCGAAGCTCTGCCATCTCCTGACAGCAATCATACTTTGCCAGCATCAACAAGCATTCACACTCCGCCAACATCACCAAGCACCCACACTCCCCCAGCATTAGCAAGCACCTCAACGGTTATATTTTCGCCAGAGATTGTCCGACCGCTGCCGAAAGCGCCTCTTAGAAAAATAGCTGGCAAACGGAAAGGTAGGAAGTCAGCAATTTATACAGATACACCTGAGAAAAATGCTATTCAAGAGGAATATGAGGCGAAAAAGAAAAAACAAGTCAAGAGAAATCTTACAGAGTTAGAAGATAAAGCTATATTAGCTCGACAGGCCAAGAAAACCAAGCAGCGCCAAAACAAAAAGGAACAGAGTGACAGCAATGAAGAGGACTGTTATTGTTTAGTTTGTCTGGAACCTTATAGTAGAAGCCGTCCTGGAGAGAAATGGGTACAGTGCCTTGAATGTCGTCAGTGGTCCCACGAGGAATGCACTCAGCAAGAAGATACCTGTCATAATTGCTTGTCAGAGTAAATATTAATATTCTATTTTGCAGTAAAGTGTAATATTTCTTTAATCTAAATGCTGTTTCAATTGTCCCATACATAAATTTCAATCGTCCCCGGCACCGGGACAATGAAACAATTTGACAAGCTGCAGATTTATTAAAATATCTTTTTTATATATCATTATAGGTTAACGGAATGATTCAAATAGAAACCCAATTGAGTAAGCTCTCTGCAACTAACATCATAACACTGATTTGTACGACAGTGACGGAGAAACAAAATAAAGAAGCTAAAACGTTTTACTTGTCACCGGTCTACCCTACCTGTTTTTTGTTCTAGTTAATTTGTTTGTTTTCAGATCATTAAAATGATATTGAGAAAAATGAGCAAAATCGACACCCCTTTCTTTTTGCTTATAATCAAAGTCCTAGGTCGGAAAAAAATTCGCCCGACATTTGCGCAGTAGATAAAGAGGATACCGTAGCTGAAAGAACCGCTTGTATTGGTATGCCAAGTTCAAAAATTGAAATTGTAAGCTCAAAGGCGCACCTCATTATGAACATCCAGTTGAGTTCGATGAAGAGCGATTAAACCAACTTTTGCACGAAATTTCGACATGGGAAATGGCAGAGAAGATGAAGAAATTCCACTCGATGGGAAAGGTTAAAAAATGCAGAACAGAGGTTCCGCATACTTTAAATGACATCTCCACTTGCTTGTTACCACTCAGCTCGTGGACGCAGCGATTTCTTTACTCAATATTTACTAACAACACATAATAGTGCCTGCATGTTAATATGAAGCAGCGCAAAAAGTGGCTTGGCACCGGTAAACAAGCGACATAGCATAAAAATATATGTGTATGGTGGGATTGGGAAGAAATGATCTGTTACGGATTACTTGAACAGAATTATACGGTCAACGCGGAACTCTTATATTCAACAAATGGAACGACTSAACACGCKTATTCAAGAGAAAAGGAACTAAATGGCCAGCGAAGACTTAGTTGCCAACCCACTAAAATTTATTGTGTATGACGTATTATAAATGATAAAGCCATCTCCGGGAGTATTTTAATAATATTAATATTTAAAGATTTTATTTAGAGAACATTTGTTCATTGTTCATCGTTGAAAGCTTTTGCAATAAAATGCAAGTCTATGCTGTGTTGTCTGCACCTCAACCAACTGCAGATAGATCTATTTTGCTGTCGTTACGGCTCATCAGTGCAGTTTAGGTCTAGTGTAGACAGCACGGCATAGAACTGGTTTTGCTTATTTACCAAAGCAATGATATGATGGGTTCTACTTCCTAAAGGAAGTGACCTGTAGCCTGACAAATTGGCATGCAACTACATACTTCAATTTGACAGCAGGCCCCCACTGCACTTTTTGCTAGCGGGCAAAAACCGTCATACATTAAGATGCATGTCTATGCTGTGCTGTCTGCACCTCAACCAACTGCAGATAGATCTATTTCGCTGTCATTACAGCTCATCAGTGCAGTTTAGGTCTAGTGTAGAACAGCATGGCATAGAACTAGTTTTGCTTATATACCAAAGCAATGATATGATGTAAGTAAGAATTTAAATTTAAAATTTGCACCGCAGCTTTGAGAGTTTCATATACATATACATATTTGATATTGGTCAAAAACACCAGAAATAAGAAAACATACGTAAACACCTTGCATAAATTACCAGAAGTAACCAAAAAAGTATTTCCTGGTATGACGGATGTGCCAGGGACTCTAATTTTGAAAAACAAATTACTTGTCGCAGCGAAAGTTCTAATTAATGTCAGAAATACTATTAACCCTAAAATGCTCTTGAAATTAAACTGCAAATCCTTAAGCTTTATTTTTATTTAATAAACTGTTTAAATCAAACCGAACATTATTATTCTGAAACCAGGTAGGTTCAACAAAAAATGTTGTTTTCGCTTAGCGTTTACATCCTTATTACTTTTTGTTTGACTGATGACCTATATATGTCGTAAAAGTTACCTGTAGCCAGTTCCGTTCTATGAAAACTGGAAGTTTATTGAACGGGGTGTAATATTTACCTACGAAAGAACGTGTGACATGGATATCATGCTGATATAATGGTACGTTTTATTTATGTCTCTGATTGTGTAGGTAACTATTCGTTGAATCAATACTTCGACATTTTTGTCTTCCACGACATTTATTTAGTAACGAATATTACCAGTGAAATAAAGTTATCGTCGAATATCAAATATATTATGGAAAAGTGTGAAATTTTTGTCAAAATACAAAAGAACGAATAAAATAACTTGTACGAACATTATAAATTACAACTAATTGCATTTATTTATTTAAGTCAATAGAAGTGTGAAATTTTGTATTTTGCATGGCAAGAAGAATTTCAATTTATTTTGTTAGACAATTTAAATTCTGCTTAATTATTTTTTATTCACTTAATTTAAAAGTCTAGCCGGTTTATACACATGTACATATAATTTACATACGGTCTGGGCTAAGCAAAATGTTATATTTTCCGTCACCCGTTCTGGAATACTTAAATAATCCGGCTTTTAATTAGTAAAATTTAAGTAAGTACAATGCAGTGACTGGAAGAATTACTTTTAAAAAGTAATTGATTACAATTACTCATTACTTGAGTACAATAGGAAGGAATTACAAATTACTTTCTTACAAAGTACCTAATGAATTACAATTACTCATTACTTAAAAAAGTAATGGATTAGTTTTAACATTACTTTTGCCATGTTAAAAGAAATAGACTGTAATAGTTTATTTTAACCAATTCCAGAATTCATTTGTATTATAAAAATTATTGTTTATTTCTATTATTAATTTTACAACCCAGACTTTTGGAGCATAATCTAAATTTGAATTATTAAATTATTTAAGAAATAATGTCAACAAATGTGCTGCTATTTTATACTCCTAAAAAGTTATGAAAAGTTATGATTTGTTTGATTTTATGAAGCTCTATAGATCAAAACAACTTCGATTTATGTTTTTGCACTAAAGGAATATTTAATTGTTTTTTTGTTCAATTGGCTCTCGGTCTCAGAGAATTCGATTATACTAAAATGGATGACGAACTTGTATGTAGTTACATCCCCAGCCTATATCATCTTTCTTGTTACTAGCCAGTTTCAAGCAAAGAAAATTCGGAGTTCAAATGCTACAATGGACATTGTTGATTAAATTCTAGTTATAATAATAATAATAATAATAATAATAATAATAATAATAATAATAATAATAATAATAATAATAATAATAATAATAATAATAATAATAATAATAATAATAATAATAATAATAATAATAATAAAAATTAAAGTAAAGCAATTAATTCAGTTGTTTCCATTATACTTCGTATAAATTACTAATAAATCAATAATTTCATTGAAAGCGACCGTCTTAAGCTGAGTACGCAAGTGATGTGTTCTTCCACACGGCCAAAAATATTCAAAAAATTAGTGGGTACACTTAACTAAATGAAGCACTGAGTAAATTACAAGCAAAATAAAGGGTGGTCAAAATAGATACAATTATAACGTATCAACATACTTGACTGCTACATAGTTCATGTATCAAAAACTGCAAAGCTATATCTGGATAAAGTATTTTTTATCAACAATAGTGTTTTATGTATTTACTAAATGTAGTCAGACTCAGGTCATGCATGTTGTTTACAATGATAAATTACGATGATAAAATATATGAAAATGACCTTTGAAAAAGAGATGTTTTATAAGGTGGAATTCTGACAATTCCATATATTTACTTCTAATATGAAAATATGTACCTCTAAACGAAATATGAACTTATTTAAAAGATATTTAAGTGTGTAATTTAAGAACTTTAAAAAGAAGGTAACACATATGACTGAATCTACGTTCTTTTAGATTGAGCCAATTTAAAACCTTTAGTCCCACTTTAACACTATCTCTTCGTCTCAAACCAAGAATTAGCCTGACACAAGCACTCTGCACAAGCTGCAAACGCGACCGATTACGCTCCGTCAATGCAGGACCATAAACAGCGACACAATGGTTCATATAAAATAATCCAAGTGAGCTGCAAAGAATCTTTTTTGTATTGAAATTTAAGAAATTTTTAGAGGCATATATAAGTCTTAACTTAGAGAAAGAACATTTGATTAACGCGTTTATATGTTTTTCGAATTTAAGTTCTTCAGCCAAAGAACGCCCAAATTTTTTGCAATACAAGCTAGCGGTAGTGTAGTATCATTTAAAATTATTTTAACACGCCGAGCAGTTCGCAGTCTCACAGCCCTAGGACCAAACAGCATAACCTTAGATTTAGATGGATTTAAAGACAATGAATGTGACAGGTCAGCAAGAATCTTCAAATCATTATTAATATTAGCATTCGCAAGTTCAATTTGAGATTCTTCAAAGGAGAAATACATCTGCGTATCACCAGCATAATGATGACTTACATGTAAGAAGAGGTTCGCTAAATTTTGAGATATATATCGTAAATAATATAGCACCGAGTATGAATCTTTGCGGCGCACCACTTACGCAAATCGGAGGGTTTGATGTCATTCCATCTGAGTCCTGTCACCAAAATAATCAGTCATAAATTCCATTGAATTGTAACTAAAGCCAATATGGTGCAACATTGCAATCATCAGTTTGTGATTGATTCTATCAAACGCTTTGGTATAATCTAATAATACAAGTGTTGTTAGCATGTCTTTATCGACAGCGCCTATAATGTCATCTACAATTGTTAAAAGTGCAGTGGAGCAACTGTGAAGACCACGAAAACCAGACTGGTTTTCGGGTATAATATTAAATGTTTCAAGGTGTTTTTTAATTTGTTTGCTTAGAATCACTTCAAAAACGTTTGACAGAGCAGGCAGAATGCTTATTACTCGCAGGTCTGCGAAGTCATTTGGATTGTCTACTTTTGGCAACGGAATCACAAAAGCAGTTTTCCACTGTTTTGGAAACTTATTAATTTCAATAGCGTAATTCATTATATGAACCATGTAAGGCAATATATACGGACAACACAAACGAAGCATGCGGCTGTCTATATCGTCATGTCCAACTGCATGCGATTTGATGGAGAGGAGTGCTTGCAGAACTTCATCCTCGGTAGTCATAGAGAAATCAAATCTACCAGTACTATTAGAAACAGTGTAAAGCAAACTTGCTAATATTTCGTCATCAGGGTTACTGTCGGACGGAAAAGACAGGATAAAGAGTTATTTATGTTTTCAACATTGCACAGATGACCAGGCAGGTCGACATGTTTCCTTTTAGTGTGTACATTTAGGTTTTTAAGTACTTTATATAAAGATTTAGTGGAGTTGTTCAGCTGAACAGCAAACTAAATAAGCTTTTTTATCTCGTTTTATTGTTGAATTTGTAAAATTTCTCAACTGCTTGTAATAATACCATTTAACATCAGTTTTACGTCTTTTAAATGCTACTAGAGCTTTATCCCATAGACTCATAAGAAGCTTAATATTAGCTATGAGCCATGGCGGTGCAGTGCGTTTGCGATGGCCACTGATAGTTATATAAGGCGCATGCCTGTCAAATAATTGATTAACAAGAGAGTTAAATAGTTATCGAACTATAGTACTCATTCAAGGTATTCTTCATAGAATTAAAATTGATATGACCTGACGCTCTCTTAATTTGATTGGTTCAGTCTCTTATTGGCCTTTCAAAATTATTTACTATCCCCTACAAACAACATGTAACATTTCTTCTCGGCTGAAATTTAATAAAGAAAAATCTCCTATTTAAGTGATTGGGTGATTACTGTTTCTCCTACTGTAATTGTGAACATATTATATGGTTTGAGCAGTTTCAGCTGGGGAAATGAGTAATTACGTCATAACTCCTAAAAAGATAACGAACATTGGCATCCATCATATTACAAAACTGATTCTCTTTAGATAGAAGTCGCAAATCTGACCGGCAGGTGTTATAACGGTTATACTGGTTACGTTGCATCAACTGCTCAAAGAATTGGGAGCTTTGTGGTAAAGATGTGCGTTTAGCAGGCTGTCACGTAGATGTTACCCCTTGCATACCATTAAAAATGGTATAAAATGAACGCACGTTTTTTCAGCGACACGAGAAAAAGTGTAAAAACTGTTTTTGCTGCCCCAAAAGTAAAATTGTTTAAGGTCATGGGCGTACCGAAGGGAGGGCAAGGGGGGCAGCTGCCCTCCCCCCCTAGACCTGGGCTGCCAACTAGGGCCCATCCCATTTCCCATACATTTAGTTGGTTAATTATGTGTGTACACCTAAAAATTGTCTTATTTACAAACCTGTAAATACAGTAAGTATTTCACAATTTTCATCCAGAACTCATATTTGATCCTTACAAATGACCTCTAATAAGTCGTTGTCAAATGGTTTCCAAGCTTAATCGATGCCATGTGCGTTTTGAAGCTGTAACTGCAACATTCTTGTTGTTACGAATCGTTATCTTAGGGCGGATATAGCTTTAAAAGACTATCTTGGTCAGGATGAGTCAGTCATAACACGATTTCTCCTTGGTTCAGCTTTTCTGCCTTTTCCTATAAAGATTGTTCAACTAACTACTGTTATATGGAATCTGTCATATATTCGGTAATAACTCTAACTTTAATACCAAATTTCTAAATTCACATTACATTTTAACCATTAATACAAAAAAAAAACTAAAAATCCATCCGAACTCACATTTATGAAAGTCAATTTGTTTAATATAGGTTTTAGGAATCCAGTAGAAGCATTATCAGCACGAATTAAAACTCGGATTGTTAAAAATGCAATTAAATATATTTGAGTTTATTTAAATGAAGCTTATAATATGGTTAAAATATTAAGTAGTCGGTTAATTTTTGAGAGCAGTGCACTGACGATCTAAGAAGGTTGTCTTGACGCATAATGCTGAGGCATTTGTCATTCTGAGTTTTAATAATGTTAAGTTATCCATCGATTTTCTTTTTTTGGGGAGTAAAAATTACTACAATTGTATCTTTGGCACCTATGCATATGAACTCCCAGCTTAAATTTCTAAAGCTTCTGGTGTTCGGTTCGGTAAATGCATTAGTCTTTGATATATGTTAATTCTGAATCAGAAATCGTACTTCGTATGGTATCATTATACATTATGTGGATCACGGATCATTATTCTCCCAAATAAAATGTATCAATTAATTTTTTTAAACGCGAGAGCGATACAGCTGAATGCACTTCACCTAAATGAGTTCATCAATAATGAAATTAGTAATAAAGGGGCTTTGTATGATCAAAGTACATAAAAAACATATAAATAATTTGGGTCTTTATTTCACAGATGTTTTAAGTCGCCTTGCAGAAAATCCACGAAGATTATTCATGGAATAAATACTTCATTAATTACTTAAGTACCTATATCTTATAAACATTTATTATTTCTATTTATGTCGAATTATACTCTACAGGACGTTCCTGCTTTCCCCCCCCCCCTTAGACCAAAAGCTGGGTACGCCCATGTTTAAGCTAGTGGTGTTTTATAATATTATAAATTATTGACGCCGAGTTCAATTTTATTTTAAAGAGTCTGAAAATACTGGAACATCCCGGGATTTTGAAAATGTCAAATCCTAATGGCTATCCAATCCTTTTTCAAAACTTGTACTTAGAGACTTACAGGCTTCTATTCCTCTACCAAGTGCTTTTTGGCTACTTAATTAAGTGCTGTATGTAAGTACTTGCATTTAATGAAATTTGTAAGCCGCCACACATTTTGAACACTGAAGATAGAAGTAAAATATGTCGTACCAAATATAAAGGCAAATATGAGATACCTTATAAACAAAAACTGAACTGAAAGTAATGCACACTAAACTAAGTTATATATTTCAGCACTTAACTTGTGTAATTATTTTCATATCCTAGTTTCTAGTTTTTGAAAGGATATACACTATAGAGTTTCATGTAGATATAAAACGAAGAGGTGTTTATTAAGGTAGAATGGCAACATAATTGGTTATGTTTCTATATGACAGATATTTAAATAAACGACAAATGAATATGAATTATCTAAACAATGATCACGATATTTTTTTGTGTTGTACGAAGCATATTCATTTTAATATTCATCAAGCTTTGTGCAAGAAGCAACGTCAACAACCTTTTACTACAAACACGTACTTTTCATGGCAACCGCGTAAAAGCCCTTTATAACAAGTACATTAAACCGAAATAACGTATTTACTTTCGGTCGTCATGGTATCGGAGTTGTTTTGTGTTTGTTGCGTTACTGTGAAAACATGCGATCCGCCAATGAAACACTCCCAAAACAACCGGGGAAAATTCGATTCGGCTGCAACTCCTGACTTTAGTGAGTCACGGCGCGTAAAAGAATACAGTGAACCGCGGTAATTTCAAAGGCGCGATGGAGTCCTGTGGAATGAGTACTATAAAATACCTACTATTCGCATTTAACTTCATATTTTCTGTAAGTATATGAATAAGCTAAACTGGAGAGAATAGAATTTGCAGCAAGAAGCTTTTTGCACTCAAAACATTTTTAATTCGTATTTTTCATAGAACAAATGTATTAAGACAACCAAATTGGCCATAAAATATTTAATCGTTATATTTGCACACCTATCACTTGTTTTAATATTGAAAATTGTTTAATTACACTTAGTAGTATGAATACTTTTATGCCTAATATATTTACGTATGTTAGATCATTTTTAATACATGTATATAAATGTTTAGAAATCAGGTACTTGAAGCAAATCGATACATACAAAGCAACTAGTGGCACTCCTTACTTTTATAATTAAGTGTAAGCTGTAAAGGCTAGTCGCTCAACATAAATAAAGCAATGCACTTATTTCAAAAGTATTCATTTTGTTATTAAACGAGAATCGCTAAAGCAAAAACGAACTAGAACGAATTATTTTGCATATATAATACCATTATGTAAGTTGTTGTACCTAAGCATTTCCAACAATAAATAGGTGTTCATTTATTAACATAAGTTTGGATATCTAATCACACCTTTTATGTGTACAATTATAAATAACTTCGAAAAAAACAAAGTAATACGAGTCTAAAAGCTTTTAAGGAGCACCACTTTTGAAATCTGCTTTAAATTAATATTTAAATAATTAAATTAAATGTCGGTCTAGCATTGCTAATTTTGATAGCATGCTTTGTTTAAAATTTTATACAGGGTGTGTTTATTTGAAAGTGGTCATATAAATCCCACAAATATTACTGTCATATATTTAATAACTGTTAATAACTAGAAAAACTGACCAAAATTGGTACAATGACATTTTGAATTCGTTTCTTAAGATGACGCAATACTTGCTTTTGTAACGCCTTAAAGTTGATGAAGGTAATCAACCTTTAGTACTTACACACACACCTGAAAAGACATTTTCTTATATCTTATATATATTTCTGAAAATAAGGTTTTTATTAAAATGGAATAGAATCTGTCGTTTTCTAGATAATGAAATCTAAATATGTTTGTAAGCTTAGAATAAACAATGTTTTACTGTAATTACATTTTGTTTAGCTTAGTGAAATGGGCGGCATCTTTAAACTACATAGTTGTAACCTAATGCACTATGACTGATATAATTGTCAAATGAACAAGGAAAAGTTCAACTAAACAAAATACTTAACTTTCAGTGACTTAGAGCGGTTTATTTATCTCGAAAACGGTGGCATATATGAAAAGTTATGCAACAAAGTTAAAAACGGAAACAAATTCTTATACATAAACAATGTTGAATTAACCAAATTGTTATAGATCGGCATAATTAATAGAACTTTAGAAAATACCGATCCCTTTTACAGCAATAGCTATTTCACAGGTATTCTCACTTTGAATTCAAATGCTAACCACTAAGTGATGTATTGTGCGTGACTGATAAATTTGACGTTCTTTGTACCATGAGTGCAAGGCAGTGGTGTAGTTATCATATACGTATGCGGCGCATAGGGGCGTAGGCGCGTAGGTAATTCCATATCTCAAACTACAGTTCTGTAAAGGCAGGTATACACAGCCGCCATATTCGACCCACAACAGTAGATGGATCCATCCGAGAACCATCTATTTTTTACAAAACAGCACCACGTACTCATTGCTCCCATATCTACGTCTAAAAATAGCCTTATTCTTAAGCTGGTGATCGACATTTTCATGTAAGCTGCTTTGTATTTGCAAACTAAGTGGTGCAATAACTGATATTCGTATTTAGGTCAAAAATAAAGTTCTTTCAGATAAGCATTCATTTAGTAATTTTTGAGTGGTGCTGTTTTGTAAAAAAAGGTGGTGTCAGCGCCAGAAAAAGCGGCAAAGTTAGTAGCATAAGCATCTGGCAATGCTTTATATTAGATTATCTTTGGCTGCCAAGTACCAAGGAGGCTTATCAGCAATGCTGGGACAGCCTATACAAATTAAGATATTTTTAGGTTTTAGCGGTTAAAAAATAATATTCCCTGTAGGCCTGAAGAAGAAACAATAGAGGTAGTTTCAAAACGTTGCCGTAGAATTCATTGTGTTATTGTATCCCACCCCCTCAAGAACAATTTTTAACTATTTCGAAATGAGAGAAAGAAATTCTGCCAGTTTAAAAATAAAGCACAGTTTGTTCTTGTACTTTGTTCTAAAATCATAATAAAGAAGCTGATGAAGAATAATAACACAGTAATAATCGAGGTACCTGTATAATGTGTTGCACCAAATTTTCAATAGTGAGTTCAATGGTGCTGTTTTCTTTGCTATCTATGGTTTCTGAAATACATTTAAAGTTACTCACTCTTCTTCAGTCTAGCGAGCGAAATGTTACTAGACTGTATAATGTATAATGCAGCTTTATGATATATATTTTGATCTATAAAGGCTAGTAATTTCCGAAACCTTTAAATATAAAACTCATACAGCGTCATTGTATTCTTATGTTTCTAACCTAGAAAATTGTTCTGTGTTATCGCTTATAGTTAATTCAGAATTGATAAGTGCAGTTATAAATCCAATTTCTAGATAATTATGTCAAATTTGATATAAGAGACTAGAAGGCTACTCAACTTAGGAATGCCAAGACCCTTTAATAATGTCGATTATAGATTCTGTCCTTTTTTCCGATAACTTTTTAACATAGCCGTAGATCTTTCGCCGTATAATAATTTGTATTGTATGTATTTAGGTGATTTAAAAACTTACGCCAAATACTGCAAATATCACATTTTTCAAAAGGTGTTAAATAAAATCAGGATGGTAGAGCTAACACTTAATGTAAACCTAGTAAAATGCTGTGTACTTATCGTATATCTTAATCACATACCAACTCGTGCTAATTTATCTTTAACGTAGGTAAAAGTGAAAATTTTTGCAAAAGAAATCTGCGTTAATGAGGTTAATACTAATCACCACTAAGCATTAAGTACATACAAAAGAACTACATGCATTGAACATTTACTAAATTGTATTACTTGAACACAATTAATTTTCTAGAATTAATTAGTAATCTCACTATACTGTATTTTTTAGATATCGGGCCTAGGTATAATAATTGCAGGAGCGCTAGTACTGGCTGATGTTAAGGAACATGACCATTTTATGGAAAACAGAATACTGGCAACACCTATTGTTCTGATTGTAGCAGGTGCAATAGTCTTCATAGTTGCCTTCCTAGGATGTTTTGGAGCAGCTCAGGAAAGACCAGCTCTGCTGAATGCAGTTAAGTATATGGTTCTTATCAATTATTAATTAATTATTATACGGTCACTAGAAACAAAACGACTAATTCGCAAAAGTGTAGGTCAAAATTAATCTAAAAGGTATATTTGAAAAATACCTTAGAGGCTATAGTTGAATATTTTATCATTCAGAAAAACATTCAATTATCTATAAATATTCAGTAGTTTTTCAACTGTACTGTTTTGTAAAAATAGATGGGTTTCTCTATAGTTATCTTGTATATATGTTTTCTTCTCTCTTGAGGATCCCACCCTTAATGGTATATACAATTTACAGTTTCATGAAAATTAATTACCCTTCAGTACATTTGCTCTATTTTCACACAAGTGAAATCCCACTGTTTATGTAGGAAAATGAAAAGACTCTTTAATCACTAGGCTCAGTTTGCACAGTCTAATTTACCCGAATGTGAGACATTTTAGAAGAGGTTCCTTTTCAAAATTTATCCTTGAAGTTTTTTTTTAATTTTCTTTCTGTCTGCCGCTCAACAAACTACGTACAGATCTGTTTCTCTATTATTATAGCTGCTCATAAAATAACACTTTAATAGAAAGAAAAGGCCAATGCATCTGTCCTGTCCCAACATCATTTTCGCGATCGCGCCATCTGTGCGTCGAAACTTGCGTAAATTAGCGCCAAATTTGAATATCTAGGATCATTATTTTCGGTATTAAAGGTGGTTTTTGCTAGATCATTCGAACTTTTCCAATTAAAATTTCATTGAATACAATGTATACATTGAACACAATGAAATTTCACTTGGAAAGGTGCGAACAACCTAACAAATATAATTATAAATGAAAGAACAATTAAAAGTTAAAGTATATTAATACAGTTTTCGCATTAACTATAAACTAGTGAATAAATATTGAGTGGAAATTTGTGTTGTGAACATAGTTCATTTGTAACAAGCAATGCAAACCATATCAAAAATATATGAACAAATTAAAGAGCTAAATTAAAAACTGTCCTATTAATTTTTGATATTGCCTTAAACAAAAGTATGCCTTATCATTTAAAAGTAGATTTACAGTAAAAAGTACACTCTAAACAATAGTACCGATAACTTGAAACAATACAAATGACAAACAGCGTCAGTTATAGTGGTTCACCTTTATAACCAGTGTTGTTCAAAGTTTTTAAAATGTATTTAAATATTGTAGGTAAATATTAAGAAAAATGTAACTACTGAAATTGAATCACTAATACTACAGAAAAATTTAAATGAGTATTTAAATACATGAAAAGTAAATTAACTATGTATCGAACCACTTGTAGTTAAATACTTAACAGAAACGGTAACAATACAGTAAGCTGAAGTAACTAATGTTAACAGTGACAAAACATTCTAAAAAATATGAGTGTAAGAGCATTTGAATAATATTCGTATAACTGAAAGTGACTTTGTAAAAACAAAAATGAAGAGTTTAGATATGTAATAATAATAATTTGTTATTATGGTTTTACAACTCCAATATTTAAACTATCTTCTTATCCACCAACCAGAAATGTAATTAGAAATCAAAGAACATACTAATAACCTACACCAATTGCATCGTCTTTAAATACACTTCTTAAATTAATTAATGAAGAAGTAATTTACATTATAAGACCAGTAAATCAAGTATAACAGCCTGCGGTGTAAGTTAGTAAGTTACAAGTTATGGGTTACAGTAATTATTTACCATTTTGATAATTTGCTACTACACATCAGCACATTAGGATTTATTCATTATAATTGTTAAATACCCAAATCTGTAAAGATGTTCATGAGATAAATTCTTAAAGCTAGGATTGTTGATTGCTTGTTTCCACTTGCTGCACATGTCGCCTCTTCTTGGGTTTGGAAACCTGAATATCGGCTTTTGTTTCACTTTACAACCTGGCACTGAGAAACGACCTTTGTCCGACTCCATTATAATCTGGCATTAATCAAATAATTAATTTGCTATTTATTAACTGGTACTTACATTTACCGCTTGAACTGAAGATGTCCACGCCTAACTAGGTATTATACAAAAAAAGTGCACGCAGAAACAGCCTGAAATAATTTTTTATAAGTACCTATAATAATGTTTTTCTCAATTCTAATTACCTGTTACTGCAGGTGACTATTAAACTAAAATTGATTCCACCATCACAAACGTCTATAAAAACATAAAAGTTCAAAACATAACAATAACCATCACAAACAAAAACACGAAAAAGGAGAGGACGCAAGCGCAACACGCAATGYAGTAACTGTCACCGGTGTCAGTTGTGGGATTTCAGTTGATATTGTCGTTCCCTACCATCAAATTACCACTTGAGTGCAATAAAATTATATGCTGATTAGCGCCATCTGACCGTGGAAACATGCGTAACCCCCCCTTACCCTCCATGCCAACACTTTCAAAAGGGAACACGTAGCGCCATTCAGCATGAACCAGCCTGTAGCTGCTCGGTGCAGCTTTGCCTACATACCAAAGTAATGCTATGATGTTAGCAGAAAAGTAGATGGCAATGCCACCTTTGATCTGCCTGACTGGCGGAACTGGGAACTACTTCCTAACAAAAGTTTGGCAATTACTACTGGTAGATGGCATTGCAATCTGTTAAGAACATATTTAATATTTATATTGATCATTCAACTTTATTAATCTTGAATATAAGAGTTAATATAAAATGACTGTGTATTTAAAAATGTATCAGCGAAAAAGGCTTTGATTTAATCGTGTCTATATCTGCATAAATATTTTATTATACCCTTTAGTGGATCATCACCGAAACGTGTATATCTTCCTAATGTAGTAACGAATAACAAATATGTGACAAAGATTTAGAATACATAAAAAATGCGACTATCTTTTTCAGTTTGCCATCTGCCTTCTTGTGATATTTATAATCGAACTTGCGGTTGGTATAACGGCGGCAGTTTACAGGAACGACTTTCAATCGGCTTTAAAGGAGTCACTGAAAAAATCAATGATGGCTTACAATAACAACGAAATAGAAAAGACTGCGTGGGACAACGTACAACAAAAGGTAAGAATTAATAATCAGTAAAGCATCATTCTTCCCGATGGCGGTTAGAGGGCAGAACTATTAGATTTATAGGTGGTACATAAATAGTTATGTACCTGGAACTTTGGAGCGCTGTCGTGAATATTATAGTATACTGCGTGTGACCCAGGATTTCTAAGAAAAACTTACGTCAAAAAATTTACTAATCGTAATACACATAGTAACCAATAGTTCAAGAACAACCAATTGAATCCATGAGGTACACTCTCTACAATAGTTCATCTATACATCAAATTAAAAGTTTTACAAATTTAAGAGTATTATTAATTAAATGGTTTTTCTAAATTTTAACTCATTTATAGCGAATTTACTACTCTAATACTAAATTCAGTTTCTTTATAGCTAAAATGTTGCGGAGTAACCAATGCGGATGATTGGGCCACAGCTAAACTGAGTCCACCTGAAAGCTGTAAAGAAGAGTCTACCATATATCTAACTGGATGTTATGACAAGTTGAAAGAAAAAGTGCATGACAAGGCAACTGTGCTTATTGGAGTAGGCATTGGAATAGCTTTTGTAGAGGTAATGCTTTTGATTAAGTTTGCTAATGCATCTTTTGTTTAGAATATACCGATTTTAAATCAATTATCTACTTAATCGTTATTATTATTATTTGAAAATAAACCCAGAAAAAATAATGTATGTAACATACGATGCAAATTCATAGAGCCGTTGGGTTGTTAAAAAAAATATGTCATAAAAATCTTTTATGCAGGTTCTTTTCCTTCAAAAGTATTTCATTTTCCTTTCAACCACTCTGCATAAAATTTCTCCACCTGAAAATTGAACCAGTTCATAACGGCAGTTCTGAAATCGTTCATCGTTCTCGATGCGTTGTCCAGTAAGCAACTGTTTGAAGCGTAAGAAGAGTAAGTAGTCGCTAGGTGCAGGATCGGGACTGTAAGGTGGGTTTTCAAAAAGTTCCCAGCGAAAATCGTGAATCTTCTCCTTGGTTGTGGCATCGGTGTGAGGACGAGCATTGTCGTGGAGGAGGATTCCCGTCGATAGTTTCCCGTACTTGCTACGATTTTGGATTACATGTGTCAGTTTAATTGGTGATGTTTAACAGTACCTACGTAGGAGCTGTAACTGTTGTCTCACGTTCCATGAATTGAACCAAAAAAACGCTCTTATCATCCCAAAAAAATTTCATCATTTTCTAAGTTGTGTAAGGAGATTGCTTGTTTTTTCGGCTTTGGTTGAATGACGCCACTGCAGCGTTTGTTTTCGGGAGCTTCGAAGGATCAGTGGTGTTGTTAAAACCAACACTTAAAAAAATCCTGAACAGTACTATTGTTTTTTTCAAGTTCGGAATCTACAGTTGAGTTTAAGCGCCACTAATTAAATATTGCACACGACAACCAGTGCTTATTTTTGCACGCTGGCCGATATAGTGCTTGCTGAAAATGTATCAGTCATTGAAACCAGTTGCTAACGAACTTCTTCATTCAGAAGAATCAACAAGGGAGAAGCATTCATTCAAAATACTCGAATAAAATAACCAAGAACGCTATTCTACGAGACAGGATTTTAATTTTTTTTTTGGTAATAAAATTTCGAAAAACGCGTTTTTCTGCTGTCTTTGACGATTTCCATAATGAGTTAAAGACAACCAAACAATTTTAGTGTAGTTTGAGTTTTCCCTAGGCAGCTGGCAACGTGCTTTATGCTCAGAGTCTTATATCTGAGTATCTGACAGTTTCGCAAACTTTAGGTTAGTTTAAAAACATTTAAACTTTTTGCCACTATTTTGTCCCAAAATTGCGAGTTATTGTGCTGTATACACTTTCGTTCTGACCCGCCAATATTCAAATATAAGCAAACTATCATCACTTTGCAAATATATGCTTCGTATGTAACGTACAGTGTCATCTCGTGCTAATCTAGTAAAAGAAAAGTATTTAACACCTACATTCATTTACCGGCGCGAAAAACAAAGCACTTGGATTTTTTGTTTTATATTAAAATTGCATCGTTCTGTTATGTTTTGTTGGCTTTATTAAGTACTGCAATATTTTGAAAACGAACAAAACACATATTTTAACAACAATACTGTACACCGTATTTTTGGAAAGTGGATCTTATACCAGACGACTTGAAAGTGGCGCCCAACGGAATTTTCTAGAAAATTACTGGTTAGAATGACAACCGCGTCATCTAGGAAACACACAGTACTACAAAGTCGGGTGACCCACCCAAAAAGTCTGTGTAGCTGCGCCCCCTTTTACTATATTTGTGTAATGCAAAAAGTAAGGATACCTTCACTAAAAGGATACCGAACCATAGTATAATAAAGGAACCAGTAAAATCGCTCCTCACATTTCTTAGGGTTAAATGTACGCGACTGATCAGTTTCAGCAGTATGCTAGCTTACTATTGGTTGGTCTCCGCGTGGAAACTTACCCGTTACCCTGGCAACGCACGTGCATGCCTACGAGAGGAGAAGCGAGAACATCACGTTAACGGAGATTCAGGTTAAATCAAAATCAAAACCGACATACATACTAATAAACCAGGAAAACATGTTTAGTAATCAAACCTATTCATCCTTTGGCAATGTAAACAAAGAAACTCCCGTTTTCGATTTCGAAAGGCAGTAGTTCACAATCACAATTAATATGTGCTGGCATGATTATCCACGTAAGTGCAAATCACAGAACAGTGCAGATGAAAACAAATCAAAAACACAACACAAAAGTAAAACCGCTTACATCCGTAATTTACATTTAGACTGCTCAAAGTAGTAGCTAATTCTTCAGTACACTTTAATACTAATAATAATAATAAGAATCACATTATACCGTACGTAACAGCAACAAATCCAGATAATGCTGAAGTAAAATTGCCCAACCTAGCAATAACCCGAAATTAACTCTTTATTGTAAACAAAGCGTAATGCCAGTGCTGTGACCAATTAGAACGCAGCTTTCTGCTAAGCTTGAAAATGTTTATCGGAAATTGACATTCTGAGCCCCTTAGAGATCAAAGGTGCCGACAAAGAGTGAACATACTGGTTCCTTTATTATACTGTGCTATCGACAAGAAATTGATCAACATTCGCCACCGTCAAACGAGTAATTTTTTCATACCTGACATCCGCCCAATTGGGTATTATCACTTTTTTTAAAATTACGTAAAATGAATCTTGAAATGCATATATATCGTATGCCTTGTTAAAAAAAAACAAAAAAAATATTTGCAGATAGAGAATTTCAGGTCTGAAATTCTTTAGTAGTCACCGCTAAAACGCTTCTATCCAAGGTTATTCAACTCGTGACGTCAAGTGTCATGTAAACATGACCGAGGACTTTGGTGCTTAATGGTGTAGTATAATTCATGTATTGAAAAAGCTTTTGTGTGGTGTTTATTGAAAGGACGGTGTAAGAGGTCGCATCAAAAAGTGATTTGTGTAGTTTCACAAGCATCTATTATGTATGGAAAACAAAACAAGTGTTGTTCTGTACATGGTTATAAAAGTACTTCAGTCAGTACAGCTAACAAAATTTTTGTAACCGTTCCTCGAGATTATCAACGTATGAAAAAGTTGTTTAAGGCCCCTAGACGTGACTTGTCGAAAATGCAAAGTTTGTTTTTCTGTTGTGAAGATCATCTTAATTCTTACTGTAAGTTTTATTATTCTTTTTGGGGTTATAAATGTTTACCATTCAGTTTCCATTTTGTTATAGCTTGAAGAGGATATGAAAAATTATATGCGTTTTAAGTTGATACAGGGAAATGTTATAATAAATAACGACGTTTTTCTCCATATATTCGACTGTTAACCAGACCAGAAACGAGCCGCAAGAGCCGCGAAAATAAATAGCAATTTATATTTATTCTGACCTCTAAAATAAATGTCAAGTTTAGGGTACATCTTTGATTCTTACATTTTTATCTTTATAAACAGTATATTTCCAACAACCCACTGTGATCAAATTATCAATGCTACGTTAATTTGATAAAAAGTTCACTTATGATGTTGCTTTCGCTTTTACATTCCTCATCTCCGCCGCGTTGAACCGCTCGTCGCTGTACACAAATTCCATAACAATGAGAACACGCCTTCAGAAGTCATACCTCATAAGTATTTCATCTTTTCTTGGCGTCTTTTAATTCGCTTGTCACAAAATGAACGCAAACAACAAACTGATGAATTGATAGGCAGAGGCTGATGCGTGACGCGCTGACACCAGAGGTAAACAAGCGACCATTTACAAGACACCTGATGTCACGGCCAGTATGTTCGCGTTTTGGCGGTCCCTTTAAATATTCACATTTTTAATATTAAAAATACACCTTACGATCCATTTTTTCGAATTTATAAGCTGTTTTGTGGATTAGATGCTACCTATTAATATGCAATTTAATAAAATATAAATATATGGCAAATACCTAATTAAATTGATGGGGGGAATTCAAATTAATATTTGATCTGTCTCTACAAGAGCTTAATGGACAATTAACTTTTAATTTAGCTACCCTGGTCAGTGCACTCTCACCCTACGACTAGTTTCGCCCTGATGGGGCTTATCAGACAGGGGTAGAGAGCAAACTGACCACGGCATACCATCACCTATATCCGTAGCGGACAGACTGGTGCATGGGAGGATAGGACGGTCTGTCATGGTCAGTTTGCTCTCTACCCCTGCCTGATGAGCCCCAACAGGGCGAAAATAGTCTTAGGGTGAGAGTGAACTGACCATGGCAGATAATTTTTATTTCATCATTGCTTTACAGAGTAGACTCTCCGATGCCATCGCTAGGAACCTCACTAGGCCAATGTCTATCACAGTTATAAACCACCTAGCTCGCAGAGTTCCGCTTAGATGGCACTGAGTGCATCTGTCCTCCTATTCTCCCATTTTAATTTAGCTACAGAAATACAATGTGTCATCAGTAACTAATAAGTCAAGAAAAATGTTTGCTATGCAGTATATATATACAGCTCAAAACAGCATTAAAAAATTGTGCATTGTTAGCGTGGAAGAGAACGCCAGTTGTCACTTTTTTTTCACCAGCCACCTCTTATTTTTGATTAATACAAATGTTTGAAGATTTGCAGCACAGGATATAAAGTTTTTGTGTCCAAGCTCCAGATATCTCTCAAAATGTCCTCGACTATTGTAGGATATGCCTACCCGCTCTTGTTAAATGTGACAAATGATAATGTGTTATCAACTTCACTAATTTACAATTATTTTCAAATTTAGTTCTGACATTGCTGTATTTCTGATTTCAGATTATTGGCATTATCCTGGCATGCTGGTTGGCTTGGTCAATAACCAACGAGAATCCAAAATGAAGTATGTTCCATCTATATCTTGGTTGTTTTTAATGTTTACTGATTATTCACTCATTAAATTGTTGATATGGGAAAGTACAATGCAAATATAATAAATTGGAGTATGGACAGTCGGTTCAGTAAATTCCAGGACTGATTCTTTTCTGCAAGGAATATAGAGTGCCATTTCTCAAACGACTATGAATTTACATAGACTATAGCTTGCTGTGATATGTAACTATATTTCTTTTGTATCCTTGCATTGCAGTTTGTCTCTAGTAGATGTGATATGTGATAGGGCATTTTTATGCATTGTCATTATTGACAAAATAGAGCAATTAACTACAATAAAATTTTGTTTTATAAGTCGTAAGTCTATGAGCGAAATATACAAAATGATGCATAAGGCATATGGAAATGATTGTTTAAGTCATAGTAAGGTATTTGAGCGGTTTTCACACTTTAAGAATGGCTGTGGGTTCCTAAAAGGTGATCCTCATGCCAGTAAAAGCTGAAGACCATGCTCATCACATTTTTTGATCAATGAATTTTTCATTGGGAATTTAGTCTGACAGATGCATTTAATACAGAAATTCTAAAACACCTGCTCCCAAGAATTTGTCGCAACTGACCTAATATTTGTACGTGCTGTCAATGGTGTCTTTTGCATGTCAAAGCCCTAGCCCGGTCCAGTGTTGTTGCACGTTCGTTTTTTAGGAGGGGGGTCATAGTTCTTGAACACCCCCATATTAGACTGATTTTAGCCCCATTGACTGCATGCTATTCTTGTAACTTAAATCTGCCCTCAAGAGAGAATGTTTTGACAGAATTCCTGCACCTTTATGAGCGATATCATGAGAGGTGTATATGTGCAAATATAACAGGTTAATAAATTTTTTACTGTTATCAAGTATTTTATTTCGAGACAGTACCACAATTTATCGAACCGACTATGTATACTAAAAAATTGTATAAATTTCTTTAAATGGCAATAAACAAGCACTTATGTCTATTAAAACATGCCAAGAAAGATGTTTTAATCCCTTAACCCAATACAAACTTCAAAATAACTTTTATGAAACTTATGTACTTTCTCATATATCATTTTCATATTGTATAKATAAATATTTTTTTATTGTGCACTATTTTATAATGTACTGTATGTTTACAATAACCTACTGTTAATGTGTGAATAGTAAGATTTAATACTAGCTCTAAATGTATTCAATAATGCTTTTTCTGTTGTTTCATTGTGTTTTAAATATATATCTAGATACTTAAATAAAAAACATATTTGTGTTCATTGTTTATTTAACTCATTTCACCCATACAACATTTGAAAGGAATTTTAAAAAAAAACATGAAAATGTAATAAATGAAAATGTAAACTAAAACAAGTGATAAATAATGACAGCTTACAAATGAACACAAAACAGAAAATATAGAAATAGAAAGTAAATACAATAAAACATTTGCCATTATATTATTATCTTTTAGACAGATCGAAGTGGTAAAAATAGAACTTCAAAGGTAACGTGAGAATGATGATGAAATAACAACATAACAAAGTGATTGCACCATTCATACCTACCATACTGTAGTGCAAAACAGATAAAAAATGTACAAGCTTTTTTAAATAGCTTTTTTTCACATTTAATGCCTCTTCTTAGTCATCAAACACCTGACCATTCGGTCTTCCCTCTTGAAAATCAACTTTCTCAATTTTCCACACTTTTCGCACCTTCTAGACCTGCTAGTCACTAACATACACGATGAGCTGTATTTTGCTTCATTCTTCCCTGTACCCTGACAAATCCTCAACTTATCTACCCTTATAAAAAATGCTTTGGCATCCTCAATTGTACTCAATCGAGGAGGTTCATCCAATGTGTAGTTTTGACCTCGTATCTGAACTTCAACGCCTCCTGACTTTTTAAAACAAATGCTTTTGGTCATAATTATACTTGGATTTCGAGTGTCAGCGTAAGTCAGTACTATAGAGTCGGCTGTTGATGTGTCACTTAAAGTCCAGCCTAATGGTAAGCGAATATGTCTTATTTCATCTATTGGCCACACATATTGAGGATCTGAAAAAAGACAAAAATATTTTATAGAAACCATAAGTCCCTTGTAAGTAGTTTTAGTTCAAAAGTACAAAACTTATTTCTCCATATAAAGTGCGATTTTTTACCTCAAGCAATTTATTAAACCTGGCACAAATAAGGTATACAACATGGTAAAACAAAAGCGGCCAACTGCAGACGAGTACGTTTTATGTCATTTTTGGGAAGGTAGATGTATATAATTAGATGCTGAGGTAGTAGTATATTGAACAGAAACAGCTATCTAGCTGTGAAAAATGAACAACAGCGATTTGCCAAATTTGTCACCAGATGACTTCTAGAACCTTACAATGAATCCACCACAGCTTCGGAGATTTTCACATTTGCTAAACACAATAATATTGATAATGTGTTAATGCAAACGTCAGATTTGTCAAAATTCTTTTTCTACTTCTCAATTGCAGAGAGCTTAATGCAAGACACGAATCTTCACCTGCCAGCTTGTCCCCCATCAATACATACCAGTTTCAACCGTTTACAAATGGTTTTTGCTGAATAATCAATATTTATCAATTTCTCATAAGTTTCCATATTTGTAATGTCAACTTAACCGTAAATATGAGAATACAAGTCGAGGTACTATTCATGAAAAGCGTGTTAATTTGGATGTGTTAAGGGAGTTTTTTAGGTGACTCTGAATATTGTGAAGATTTCTAATATTAATGATAAAGTTCAGTATTTTAATGATTTAGTGGTCGGMCTGTTTGATGAGWTAGCACCTGAAAAACAATTCTGTTTAGAAAGGGAAACTCCCCATGACTAACTTGCATAATTAAGAAAATATATAATCAAAAATAAAGCTTTCAAAAGATTCTGAGCACTGGCAGTACTAAAAATGAAACAACTAACGTCGTTAAAAGAGAGAAGGCAGTGAATTATTGTATCGCCACAAAAAAAATCAAAAAAATTGTTATGGAAAACTCTGGATGATACGGATTAGTGTTGTCAATATTGTAATGATTCGTTACTCAGTAATCGTTACTTCACAAGAATCGAAGTAATCGATTACCAATTGTGAACGGTAGTCGTTACACGATTACTACGATTACTGCTCGTATACCGATATTCTGCAGTGCCGCAGCACAGCACAGTCATGCGATAGCGAGTAACGACTACGACGAATAACGAGTAAGGAAAGAGTCGGTTCGGATTCGATAGGTAACGACTGAAGTAAGATACGTGGATCGATTGTAGATAAAGTAAAAGGTAGTTAAAGGCGGGGAAAAGTAGGWTTTTAGTCTTTTAGCTTACAAAATAAAGATTCTAAAGGTCGCGTTGAGAAATAAGTTTAAAAATATTATGGTCCAGGTGAATGTTGTTAATTTTGTTTTTCCATCAGCATTTAATAATTATTTGCTCTGCTTCTATTACAGTAAAAGTGAAACCGTCTGACAAAATCTTACTACCTACATCAAAAATAATTATTAATATAATAAATATTGTTAGTGCCTTACTAAACGCATACAATAATTTAGTTTGTGGTATCCTTAATGTTTGTTTTTTCTTTTAAATACAAGAATACCACTAACGAAAAATACTCCAGTTATTACTGACGCATTTGCTTAATGTGTATATATTTGATAAAACTTTTTTATCTTCTTAACACCAAAATTAATCTTGTTGATGGCAAAATAATAATTATAATAAGAATAATGTAGGAAATCCCATGTCAATTACTGATGTAATAACGCTGTTTCTATAATTACATCGAAATAAAAAAATGAGTGAACCATTTTATGTGCATAGTTTTGCAAATATACCTACCTTTCATTTTTACTCTAACAATATTATTTACATTTGCCGTTGTACTTCTTTGGTTATTTTTTGCACAAAAAAGGTGTACCTACTAAAATTTACATACTAAAACTTTATCTAGTCTGAACACACATCCCGATTTCATTACATATCATACATAAAATGTATTTCTCATTGCTTTTATTTTTAATTATATATAATTACATAAAAACTTCATAATTTTTATGCGCCTTCGTTTTAAAGTAGGTACCTACTTATTAAATTTCAAACGCAGCTGCAATAATCGTACATGTTCGCGTGGAATACAGTACRTTCCGTAACCGCGGTTACTTTACGAATAACGATTATTAGTGCAAGACTGTAACGTACTCCTCCCGTAATCTGGAATGGCAACACGAATGTGTTACCGCTGAGTAATCGTTAACGAGTACGAAGTAACGATTACTAGTTATACCAGTACCGAGTAATCGCGATTACATAAAAGTAATCGGATTTGACATCGCTAATACAGATATATCATTAAAAAGTACTTTAAAAGGCCCTACAGACACAAACAATTACTTTCTGCGGACTTTTTTAAACCTACCACCTGGCAATGAAATGATAAATTAATATACCTCCAATAAGAAAGATAACTTTGAAACCTTGTTTGAGTTTAAATTGGTTGGTGAGAGGGAAATCTTTGACTGTTTGTGGTAGATTAAAATGGTCCAGATAATATATACCGTGAGATGCTTTTACTGTGCTGTCTGGATATTTTACCATTGCATGCACACCTAATAAATACTTGTTTGCTTAGAAAATTACTAAAGTTTTACTGTTGCCAAAAAAATCAAAAGTGACATCTTTTGATGAACGTCGTCTGATATCCCTATCACCGGTAATGTCAAAGATTTTGGAAAAGGACATAGCACTGCAGATAAAAGGGCACCTGCAAAAATATAATATCTTGCCGCTTAGGCAATCGGGCTATCAGCAGAGATATAGTTGCCTGTCTGCCCTTCTTGACTTAGTTGATGATATTTTATGAAACATTGACGTCGGTAAAGTAAGTGCCTTGATCATAAACCCGTTAACGGGTTTTGTATTAGTATATGGCATGAAAAATTTTTGAAAATTAAGGTTGGTGACAGTGTGCTGCAGTGCTCAAGGGTGGCAAAGAGTTTAGTTGTAGTATTAGATACGAAACTGCGATTTAGCAGTCACTTAACAAAAAAGGTATATGCTGCATATATTAACTTAAAAAAAACTGTTTCCTCAGACATGTCGTCAGAGAAACATGTTGTATTAAAATATGTAACCAAACATAGTGATATTAAAAAAAAACAGCTGKCTTTATGCAACATTATAGGCGTTTTTTTCGCSACACAGCAGGTTTAACCAGTATTTTGAACTTWTTCTTTGTTGATGTCATAGTTCTGTCAATCGCGAAAATGCGATAGTTTGAACTGCTTGTGTTGTTTGTGTCAGTGTCAATTATAATAGATATACTGTGGTCAGTTGGTAAAAGTGAGATTATTGGAGTAGTTAATGTTGTTAATGATTAATAATAATTGCCAGCAACTGGAGCAGTCATCAATACTATTGCAATTTTGGTCTTTACTCAGTGATGAATCAGTTAAGGACTGTCTAACAATTTGGCTAGTAATTTCGAACATGTCAGGATGCCTGGACACTGCAACTGGATAGATAGTTACTTAGATTGTGATTTTTTCTCGTTATTTAGAGTGACTAAGCCAACCTTTTATGCTTTACTCACAAAAATTAACTGTACAAATCGTTACTTTACTTTTTGAAGAAAGAAATTGATATCCAGGTAATGATTGTGAGAAAAGGTTCCGCAACTAATACCTCAATACCCTTCAACAACTCTTCAGATGATTCCTTATCCACCATAACACTTATTTGGTCACTTAAATCGACTTTCAACATTTTTAATGATTATTAATAACAGAGAAAATCGATTTTCTCTGCCAATAAATACTTTTAGACAAATAAAACGTAAAGCTTTTTGGTTAAGTAAATGTCAGTATCAAAAGTAAAAGCCGGCATTTCTGACAATTTATTTCCCCCATTTCTTTGAACAGTCTTCAAACTGCCGATCCAGAAAGTTTTAAACCGATATCAATACGTTTTAAACGTTTTCAATTTTGACATTATCATTTGGCAGCGAAAATGCAGTGGTTCAAACCACTGCGCAATGGCCGAAATGTGGAAAAACCTGGCCAAAACTAAAAAAATGTGCAAATTTGGGATATAGGGGTTTTAGGGGTCGCTGATTACGATTTCGATACCAGATTTTCGAAATTCAAAATGGTGGAATAAAAATGGCAAACGTTTTTCTAAAAAGTTATAATTTATATGCAGCCATATTTATTAGCAGCTCTTAGGGCCACTGATTACAATTTTAATAATAGAATTTTGAAATTCAAGATGGCGGATACAAAATGGCTGATGATTTGCATGCAATAAGATTGATAAAGGGTTTTTGGGATATGATTATAATTTAGATCTAAAAACTTAAAAAACCAATAGGTTAACGGATACAAAATTGTTCACAGAATGGTGGAGGTGGCTCCAAAAAATAAGAAACCTATTTACTGAAGCAAATTTATTTTTTGAAGTAACATCATAATTATTGTTTTTAATCCTAATCACTATCAGACATAAAATAATCTGCAGTATCTGAGTTAACATTGGAGTTCTCCAATTCCAAATCAACGGAGATGCTCTCATTTGTAATAGGAGCCAATAATTTGACTGCATCTGATGATAATCTGTTATTTCTTTTTGAGGGATCCATTCTTAAACTAGAAATCAGTGGGTCCGAGGATACGAGCAATCAATGAAAGATGTCGGTCATGCTGCTTTCCCTACAGCATTTCCGTGAAAAGTTCTGTCGGTAATGTTTAATGTCTTTATGCCGGGATTCCTGTGCTTCCTCGGACAGTTGCCCGATTGGCAAAGGTGCCCATTCAACAATATGAGGTCCATGCATAAGTACTACATGAATCGACGTCAGCATGTAGTACCATGGATAAGTCTGAGCTAACACTTTCGCAGTATCCAAACAATATTGCTTAAAAAGAGAGACGTAACTGCAAAACAGCATGACAAAACTTGCAATATGATATGAGCATGACTGAGTAACTCGACGTTCACACCCAAATTTCAGCTGACACTGAAGAGTTGAAAAAACACCTCCGAGCCGTGTTTCCATCATTGCTGTTCCCAAAACCTCCCACTTTGGTGAACTAGCCCAAGTCATAGTTTGAAAACCTGCCTTACAGCTTTTTTTTGTATTTCAATCAACTATTTGTCCTCAGCAGAACACACTTACCATTTCTGAGTACGTAACTTGTATCCCAAGTGTGAAAAAATATTCCATGAAATGTATCCAGGCACGCAAAATGGCTAAACCGAAACGCAAATTATTCTTGTCAACTGGCAATGACACAATCCTATCATTTTCGTTGAATTGCTTAGATGTAGATTTACACAAATAGCAGCGGATGTTGGATTTGGTGATTGTAACACTATTATGCACTTTTCCATCAATCATTGTAAAATATAATTTATAAGTAATACTAATTTTCTTCCCAGCTACAACAGTTTCAAATGGAATAAGTGCTGTTATCTGGTCTTCAACATATTTTTGTTCTGCTAACGTTGAATCTGCATCTTCCCGAGAGTAATTTACTTTTATTGGACTACAAAAACGAGGAGACGAGGATTTTGGATTTTGCCAAACCAATAGATCTTGATTACCACTCGTCAAGCGCAATGGTACAAGCGATGTTAATAAAATGCTAGAGTCTGATGCATTTTTGTCTTGAATCTTTTGTTTGTACTGACTTTGACCAGAAGACCCATCAAATCCATTATTCACTATGAGTAGTGAGTCTGTTACGTGGTCGCTAGTTAATCTTGCAATAACATCGTCTTGCACGGTTAAGGTTCTGCTAGATAAGTGGTCGAATAATGATTGCTACGGCACTTCCGCTACGGTTTCGCTTATTGTAATACCCAGTGGCTAGCAGCGAGCTTTTGCTTCTACAACCTTTGAATATGAAGGATAGACGTGAACATTATTCAGAACTTCTCTTTTCTAATAATCCTATTTGTATGTCTGGTCATTTTACCCTCCACAAAATCGGAAAGCGCAAGATCGTCCGAAATTTCAGTCCCCCATGAAAAAGTAGCAGATTTCAAAGCTCTTTCGGATCTCGCAGCTCGATCCGGTGAATTTGTTGTGATCTCCTTCAGGACATTGGCAGCTTTAGAGGCTCCGGAAGCACGAAGACTTGCAAATATCAACTGAGCTGGGTTATAGGAAGAACACAAATCTTCTGTCGCCCTCTGCTTTGCTATTTTGCTCATGTTTTCAAATTCCTAGGAAGGTCGTCCCGCTTTTTTGCACTCGTTGAAGGTCAATTTCATTGAACCTAAGTTAGATAAGTTACAAGTTTAATTTCAGTACCGCATACCTTTAATGTGACAGTATTTTTCAACCATTCTGCGTTTTTAGCAAAAAAACGTTCACCCATTCTGTTGCTGTCAGTCCATCTTCTTTTCAAGGAATTAAACAGATCTTTTAAAGTATTCCTGTTTTCCGGATGGAATGTTAAATATTCATTTTTGTGCTGGATAGATTTTCCTCTAAAACTGTTATTTTTTCCCTCAGCTCCAAATGTAACTGATTACACAGTGCATCAAAAATGTCACGTCAACTGCACTCCAACGGAGTAATATTTTCTGTAATCATTCAAATTAAAAAAATTGAAGTTTATGAAAATTATTGCCTGGCCAAGCAGTAAAAAATCATCGAAATGAACTTCACATACTGCTGGATCGCATTAAAACCATGAGATAAAAACAAACGTCAAAAACGCAGGGGTGCTTCATGGCAGATGATCTTGCCGAAATTAATTTAATAATGCTCTCCCCTACAAGAAAAAAATTACTAGACCACTCATCTCAACTACTCTTGTAACTATTTTCATGTGTTTAGGTTTATATACGTTTATGTTTGACGTTAGTTTTTAATAACAAATTATTTATTTATGATAAAGAAGTCATGGAGTGTGGAATACATACCATTAGTTACACTTTCCATTGAACGGGATTTAAAAAACACTTTACAAAATCTATTTCGCACTCGTTTTTCTGCGTGAAAACTTAGACTTGAGATATGTCTCAAGCGAGCCTTCAAGAACTGTCATTTTTATCAGCCGACGGCGACGGCACTCTAGATATCTTGGTGATAACTAATTTAACTTTTGTGGCGATACACACTGGTATCCCTTTAAGGTATAAAGAAATGCTAGTACAAAGTATTGAAAAATTTTTTTTGAATTTTCGCCTGCTATTCTGAAAAATCGGCCGCTGTGCACTGTGAACTATTTTCAACTTGCTGCGTCACGAAAAAACACCTATTATTTGAAATAACCAAGTTATAAGGGTAACTTGAGACACCTGGTATATCATTTAAAATATAAAAAAAGTATGATATATTTACCTGTTTTTGACATTAGATTCAAATTACTTCCTTCAGCAGGAACATCCTTAGTCAGATTAATATACCTTTCTCTTTCTTGAAGGTATTGTTCTAACTCAATTATATTCTGTGAGTTACTGTTATCCTTTTGATATTCTTCTGCGAATGGCTTTTTGTTTGATACGGAAGAAACGATAGGTATTACGGGCCTCTTCTTTTTATTTAATGAAGTTAGGTAATCTAGACTGTCCTTAAAATAGCAAGGAACAGCATCACCTTGCAGTATTGGAGTTCCAAGTGGTACAAGTTGGGTTGTTTTATTGACATGCTTTATTTGGTATGACATTAATATGTCGGTTGCAGCAAAATGATCTGAACATATCCAGTCATCTAGAGTGAGATCTGTTGCTAGTGGTGCATATAAGGCAATTTTTTGATTCCATGCTTCCAGCATATCCTGCAAAATTTCAAGTTTTATTTCAGTATATTTTGCAGAATGCTCTAAATAATTAGTTTGCAAAGATATAATTGCTTATAGTTCACAAGTTAAGTTGTATATTTAGTGGGTACAGATTTGGTCTTTATTATGCTGCCACTGTGCTATAAGGGCCATCTTTAAAACTCAGGGAAGCATATTATTGTATGATGCCCTCTTAGTAAATGAGAACCACATGGGATAAAGTCCCTAGATTTATAGAGTACTCCAATTGTGCAATTGTCACCATTTTCACTCCAAAAAGAGTGAGCAATTTAAATGTGGCAGAATTGGGATATTTGGATGTTATTAAAAAATTATTAGAATAGAACATTATCTATATATACATTTTCGAAAATGAACTTTAGAAGAAACATTCTTCCTTCTAACAACATAAAGCTGTTGCAACTTTCATTCTTCTTTCCCCAGTGAATTTGAAACTAGTGGCACAGTATAGTCATTTACTTTGTACAGTAGCGACAAACAATAAAATTGGTTGTGACAGATTAATGTGCGTGCATAATTATTGCACTACCCGCAAAATTGCCGCTCCCTACTGATTTGCTCAGTTATTCTCGTTGGGTCAACCTGTCAACATAGTTGTGTTTATATTTAAAATATTTAAATAAAAATGAAAGTGAACGGTGTTTTTTCATGCTCTTTTTCAAAATACAAGAACAATAGCCACAATATTGCTAAAATATAAAACGGTATGTATTAAATTCTGCACAAACATTTTCCAGAAACAAGCATTTTTGTTGGATTTTTAGGGCCAATGACTGATTATTTTGTTGTGAGAGAGCAGATTAAGAAGAAAAGGACCCACTCTTGTCATACAAAAATTACTATAGAGTTTGTTTTCCACCACAGCGATTTTACAAGTGATTTACGTAACAGACTGCAAACTATACCATTTCCAAAAAAATCATGTTCTAACATTACCCCAGAATATATTTCTTTTATTTTGTTTACTATTACAAATCTATGAAAATGTTCTATACAGAATTCAATTTAATTAGTTTGAATTTCACACATTTGTACTACCTCCAAAATGGCTAATGATATCAAGGTCATGAGAATTTTCTTGTTGTTACTGTATAAAAAGCAAATGTCTATTGGCTCTGTGCGTTTGCTTTCTGTCTGCTTGTTAAAAATAAAAATAATGACGGACTGGTCTTCTTAAACCCTTGGACACTGTATGTACAATACATCTTTATATAAATTCAATGACAGTTTGATGAAAGATTTTATTGCATGTGGTATACTAATACTTAAGTGGTTCGTTTTTTGAAAATATTACAGGTACGGTAGTATGTCAGAATTTATTACTTTTCTTGCGTATTGAAACAGATACAATTTTGTCCACTTTATTTTATAATCAGTAAAGCGCTTTAGGCTAAAATATAGCCATCGTCAGTACCACTTACAATTATTATTCAAATAATGGTAATAATGTGAATACGTCACTTGAAAGTATTAGGCTAATTTTCGGAAATTCCTATAAATGATTGTATTTTAGATCATATCCAAGTAATTTTAAGTTGCGGAAAAGATCACTTTTCGAAAAAATGGGCGTTTACATTTGAACCTATTTTATTATGCATGGTGCTGTTCTTATGTTGCGAAGTATCACATGCTCCTCTCCTATGCGTTGTTCAAATGTCCCAACCAATGCATGACGAGGTAGTTTGAAGAGAACGGCAAAACAATGACTCAATTGCTTCACGTAGGAAAGGAGCATGGGATACTACACAATAGTGATGTAATAATACGTATTAAAATATTCGTTGAATCCGAATATCGATATATTCGGATTATTCCGAATACTTTGTAGAATAATACGTATTCGGAATTACACGAACGACGCGATGTGGAACTAGACTGTTCTTGAACGGACAGCAACCTGCATACCGGCAACTCCCTCCACTCTATGCGAAATACGGAATACGGGATACGGAATACGGAATACGGAATAGGAATACGGTATACGGTCAAAAAATCAAGTGCCTATACGGAATGCGAACCACAATGCGGGCGCTGACTAGCTGCTTACGATAAGTCGAAGTAATAACGATTAAGTAAGTAAGTAAGTAATCCAAGATTCTTTTTCATTATTCGGTATCGGCGTTGTAAAATTAAAAATGAAACATAATAGTGTTTATTCATGTACTTACTACTTATTTAAAATTAAATTAATTGGCGTCTCGGTATTTCCAAATGCACAGTTGAATTTTATGTAGAAAACAAAACCAGTATTTTCTTGTTTTTATTGAAAATTTATGACTGATTAACAAAGAATGTAAAACGTATTTTATATTTGCAAAGGAAAGTGAACTAAAATCAAATAAACAATCTCTGATTAAAAACATTAATCAAGTAAAAACAAACGTAATCGAATTCTATATTTTAATGGGATCTCACCTTCCTGGTTCTTATTTACAACACTGTCTACATAACGCACATTTTCTAAAACATAAGGCATGTACATATTCATATTAATTTGTTGTTAAAGTATGTGAATGTGAAGGTGAAAGCATACCGCGCCGCATGCGTTTTATAGTATATCCGAATATCATCTCTACTCGTACTGTATCTCGCATGAGGTATAGCCTGTTGCGTTCCTATAAGTATGAAATGATAATATGAATACGTATTCGGATGATTAATCCGAATATTTTCATAATCCGATTCCGTATCATCCGAATATCAAAATCATCCGAATATTTACAACACTACTACACAACACAATAGACGAAGAACACTACCCGTCGTAAAATAGGACTAAATGCAAACACCCGTGTTTCCCGAAAAGTAGCCATTTTTGCAACCTAAAATTACTTGTGATTAAAATAAATTATGATAATCCTCACAAATTAGCTCTTAATTTGCACGTGACGTAATCTCAATAATGACCAAATAAATTTCACAAGAAAATATGACATAAAAATGGAAACAAACTAAACMTCACCTTAAACAAAAAGTAGCCTACATATCAACAACACAGATTTCAATGATCGAAAAAACAGTTTAATATAGGACAAATAAAACTACAAAAATCATTCAAAATGGTTAAATTTTGGTATTAATTATTTTTATTTTATGATTATGGATTCAAAAGTCAATCAAAAAAAGACTATCAAGAAAAGGTAAAACTACAAATTTATTTAAATTACAAATTTGGTTAAAACTGTCAAACTCTGCAGGTTGTTACATTTATGGAAAAAAATATTTTATAATTATTACACACGGTATACATTTATAAATTACTTATGTGAAAAATAAGCAATGAAGTCACTTTGTGGAAAATTCAACCTTACATACACCTACAAAAAATCATAAAAATTGGCCAAATAGTTTGGACACCAATTAACATCAAAGCTTTTTGATATTTTTTGGTAGTGTGTTAATTCCTTGGAGAAGTGTATTATCATATTATGATGAAGATTCAAAACTTATTAGGTAATAATGTTCCTCCTTACTAGAAAGAAATATAACCTTCTTATACTAGACTGAAAAACAGCAGATGTAGTAGAAAAACATAAGTTACCAGTGAGTAACATATTCAATTGATAATTACTGTGAATAAAATATTTCCTTTGGTATGATTACACCCAGTCAAATATAGTAAGGTAAGAAAATGGAACACAAACTCAAATTTTGTTTAATTTTACAATGAACATGCATTACAACTGAATTTAATTAAAAGATAAGTTTATGTAACATTGAAGACAGAGTTACTATACCTCTGAGGTAGCTTTGAAGAAAAACAACTCTCCATCTCTAATCCGTTTACGTGTCTCCAATCCTTTTGAGTAAGTTTTTCTTCCTGATGGGCAACCAAAAATCGCACACTGAGGCATTGCTTCTGACTTTAAAATTGCTTAGAACATATTCTACTAGACATAAGTGGCTTCCAGTTTCACAGATTGATTTCTTTCCATGGATAAATCATTTAGAACACACTCTTCAGAAAACCTAAAATTTAGAAACACCTTATATGTAGCATACAAATTTGTAGCGCTAGTTTATCTAAGTAGGGCACATTTTATAAACCCATATAAAAAAAATGTGAATCCTGCTGGCTTTAGACCTTATGTGAGGTTTACCATATTTTACTCTTGGCAAAAGACAAAAGTGACAAAAATTATGAAAGAAAAAAGAGGACATATTTTTATAAGCACATTACCAGTTTATTGGGTAGGTCCTAATATATTAAATCTGCAAAGCATAGCTTGAAACTGAAACAAATGTTCACGATTTACACACAGTACACTCAGTTTCCCACTGATTTCCTCCACTTTTATAACACTTAAATTAAGATTTCAGTTCTTCACTAAATTTATATTTTTGTTTTAGTTTAGTTACGGTTGAAGAAAAGTAGAAAAGTAAGAATTCGCAACAGACCATAAACATATATAACAGCTATTGGCATCGGCAACCAAATATTATTAGCAGTTTGTAGTGTTTCGCTTCGCAATTATTTCGATAGGTGGCTTTAATTGTTGTTTGAATTATTTTATTGCGTTTTTAAAAACAAGGCTGAACTAAAGTTTGAGGATGAAAAATAGGACATGTCCAGGGAAAAGAAGACATATGGTAATCCTACCTTTTGGAATGTGGGTTTCTATTTAATATGATTACCAACTAACCACCACATTTCTATTTCAGTTACATAATAATTGTTTGAGCTTAGGATATTAGTCCCTGATGTTAAGATGTAGGCTATCTTTTTTAAAGGTGACTATATAGGCCTGCCTATCTTAGTTATAATCAGGTAGTCAACTTTTATTGAGAAGTATAAGATTAGTTATTTTTGGCTTACAGCGACTAGCTATAAGACCTATGTTGGAAGAAAGGGTAATGCAAAAATACTAGTCTTGTTGCAAAAAGCATTTTAAATAAAACGAAACATTTAGGACCGGTTGCACAAACTTAAATCAAATTTGATCCGAGTTTAATCCACGGTCGTTGCCTAGCAATGTCATGAATCCGGTGTTCTGATTGGTGTTGCTATAGCAACGACCACGGATTAAACTCAGATCAAATTTGATCCACGTTTGTCCAGCCGGGTCTTAAGGAAGCAGTTTAAACATTATTATAAATGAAGCCTACATATCACATCAAAATTTAGATACAAGCGAATATATCAAATAATTATCATCATCCATCATCCATTAACATGGATTTTTTCATTAAGCTCATGAAACTCATGAACATGTCTCACATAATACAACAATATTCAAGAAGTTCATTAAATTTACCTACACAATAGATTAAGAGATAAGATAAAATTAAAGATAAAAATATCTGCATACTACTCAGTTTTAAAGGTATAAGGTTTAGAGTTATATATAATTTAGAGAGGATTATCTGTGCTAGTTATTCAGTCAATATTTGTGCCTGATGAGCTTAAATAAAAGCGAAACTCATGAATCGCCTAAAAATACTCAACTAATCAAGATCAGCTATTCCACATCTTATACATCTATAAATTTTATTAGACACAAAAATAATGAGTCCATAATCTTAAAGCTTTTGTTATACATTTTTGACTGTCTATATGTGTTCTGTTATGGTTGTCAGAATCAAGTGTGAAGTATGCAAACTATAAAATTTATTTTGAAAAAAAAACACCTCTGAGAGTATAGTAAAGTAAGTAAATTAATTTTTGCTAACACGGAAATTGAGAATCAATGTTTACAGTCAAATTAAGATTAGATGGTCAACCTATGCTTGCAAGTTTAGAAAAATGTCCCACTCCAATGTAACCCATTCTGGAGTATGTCTAAGTTCTAAGGTGAATATACAAATTTTTTGTTTATAATGAAGAATATATCTTTATATATGTAAGTATTTTATATTTTTTATGCATGCATAACGTAGTAAAAACTAGACATTTTTTGCATTTTGTTTCATTTGTTTATTAATCTTTTCAAAACATGAATTTGTATGAAAAATCACACAACTTTAACGGAGCGGCTTGAGTGAATTTAATTCTGGATTTTTTCAGTGTAAAAACCAGAAAGATATGGCCAAGTTAAATTTGAAAAACTTTATTGGTTCTGTTAGTGAAACATTTTATTTAATTTCTCATGTTTATTATATTCAAACTGTTGATTGAATATAATCGGTCCCCATAAAAGCAGGAAGCTCCTCTAATTCTGTTAAATTTCATCACCCATTTTTATCAAAACAGGACGTTAACCTTTCAATACCTATCTACATAAAGTTGTCATATTTTACCTCGAGCATTAATCGACCAAACCATAATATAGTGTGCCCAGCAAACCAACTTTTGTAATAGCGGAATCAACGAAAACAGCATCAAATTGTAGTACAAACTACATTATGACAAAAAACATTTTATGTTGCAATGTGTTTTCGTTATTTGCTGGACCACCAAACCATTTTGATAGCTGTCAGTTGATAGACACATTCTAGTGAATAAGACACAGTAAAGAACCACATAAAAAATATTTTACAATGTCCAAGATGTTGCAAACTATGCTAAAGACGTCCCTATCATATTCTTACTCATTTAGCATACAAAAGAAAAAGTACGTTAGTTACTAGTTAAAGTAGTGGTAAAGCAGGTATCATCTATGTCTCTACCAAAGGAAAGAAATCAGGCTTTGCATAGACAATGCCACGCTGCCATCGTAAAGACATTTTTCTTCCATATGAAGTTTTGAAGAGTTCGCTAGCAAATTGGCTTTGTGTAGTTTATAGATAAGTTTTCTAATTTCAACCTTTTTGTAAATTGGTAGGTCAACCGTTTTTGGTTTTTTCTTATCATTTTAAGAGATGGTGTAGACTTTTTGCCATCCTTTTCTTACCTATACAAGTCTCTAGACAGTTTTTTCAAACATGCCTAGTGCCTTAACATTACATTTCACAAAACTCTACAGGAATTGCAAGTCCCAATTTTTCATTTTGCCTTTCATAAATGCAATAACTTTCATTGCCAAGTCACCATAAGTAATTTTAACGTGTCTTTACACAGAAAAAAAAACAATTTTACACACTACTAAACACAAACKTGTTGTTTTCAACTAAGGGTCGAAAAAAGACTGAAATCCTTCATACAGTTACAGTAGTTTGCAGGTAAATAATAAATGTGTCATTCATTTAAATATCTTTTCCTAATTTTTATAAGAAGTATTAAAACATTTGTGTAGGTATTTATTGTAACTGTAACCCACATTTTCCAAGATTTTAGTAATGATTAAAGTAGGTATAGTAATGCAACTCTCTTACCGTTATTACAACCCTGCAATAAAATTTCTCTTTCATCTCGAACAGCAGGCGGCCCCTCACAAGTTACCGCAAATAACCGGATTACCATAAATTTAGGTCCGATTTTCGGAAGATGGTTAAACAGGGTCAGATTATTTAAAGTTCACTACCGGTCAAACCAAAACTAGCATTCAGTCTTAGTATTTCTATGCGCGAGACAAGAGAAGCGAAAAATGTTCCGTCCTTGGGAAAAAGCTGCTCCAAGTACTGCTCAGAATGAAGTTGCTGACGCTGACATGGAAGTGCAAATTGAAGAAAACAAGAGGAATCGTCGTTACCTTACCCAAGATGCCAAAGAAATCATAAAAAATGTATACAATTTTTTTTATAAAAAAAGAGTGCAGTGCTCCGTTAAAAGTGACAAGTGAAATGGTTGGTGTCTCCTACACGACTGTGAGAGATATTATTAAAAATAAAGGCAATTCAAGAAAATCACGCAATTCTGAGAAATTTCTAAATATATCAAAAGAGCTTGGGATAGAAATTAAAGAAGTGATTTACGAAATGTATAAGGAAAATAAAGTTCCAACTACGGCAAGTCTGAAATTAAAACTTTTGGAATTAGGATATGACATAAGTTATTGCGAAGAGTGGTTCAGAAAATACTTGAGGAGCATCTGTTAAACCAATGTTTGTCCATAATGGAATCAACCCGACTAAAAAGAATGAGATGGGATTATATAAACGAAATCAGAAGGTACCGCCAAGAAAATCGTAATATCATATATTTGGATGAAACGTAGTACGACACACACGACTTGATAAAAAAAGGTCTAACAGATGGGACGAATAACTGCGTTCTGCAAGCACCACKTTCGAGAGGAAAAAGAATCATAATTCTTCATGCGGAAGGAAGTGATGGATGGGTGGAAAATGGCTTATTACTGTCAGCGAAACAGATCCAAAATTGTTCTACTGACTACTATTGCGACATGGACTCTGCACTTTTTGAAACTTGGTTTCAGCAGCATTTACTGCCAGGGCTACCACCAGGATCTGTTATAGTCATGGATAACGCGAAGTTATCATTCAAAATTAATGAACAAGGCGCCAACATCAGCTACAAAAAAATAGAAATAATTGATGACATGAAAAAGAATAAAATAACAATTCCGGATGGAAAAGTTACCAAAAAAGATCTGTTGACAATAATAAAAAATCTCAACATACCTAAACAATATCGAGTTGATGAACTAGCGAAAGGACATGGACATATAGTTATGCCTTTGCCACCGTATTATTGCGTCCTAAACCCAATTAAAAAAGGAATACGAAGAAACAATACATGTCCGCATTTAAGTTCGGGAGTTGTAGTTTTAGTGCGTAGAGAGGTAAGTAGTATAACGAAAGAACTGTGGAAAAGCAGTATTAAGCATGTTATTGTAATTGAAAATAGCTATGTATCCCCAAATTTTGAAAATTTTATAATACATGTTAATGATGATGCTAGCAGTGATTCGGAATTTGACAGTAGTGATGATGATGATGATAATAATTAATATATTTAAGTTATGTCGGTGTAAACTTGTTGGATTTTTTTTTAAATATAATAGATGTATGGAATTATTTTTTTGTATTTAGAGCTTTAGATAAAAATATATATTCTTATTATTTTCTTTTAAAATACTTGTCTTTTATTTACGTATTTAGTTATGTTAACCGTTAACCACATGTTTCCAATAGTTAAAAGATTGTAAAAATATTAAAATGTATTGTTTATAATTTTCGCCTAGCACAGCATTCAACATATTCACAGGATATAAATAATACATGAATGTTAAAAATCAAAATAAAAATATTTAGGAATGCGAGATTTTTCTTTGCATATTAAAAAATGCTCAGATGTGCATGTTGTCTAGTTAGATTACAAATTTCATTATGACTAGATATACTTTGCTTGTGCAAAATAATGTTGCTACTCATCTAAAAATACGTACAATTCATTTTGAGATGTAAATAAAAACGATCGATGTAAAACCTCTTATTAACCGAATTATTAAAAACTACTTAGAATAATATACACTACACAAACAAAAAACGAGTTTTAAAACGGCTTAAAGCCGGCACTGGAAATTCACAAAATCACAAAGAGAGGGTTTGATTTATGAGGAGTCGCGTGCCATTCCAACTGTGCCTGTAAATGAAAGGTAAATAGTATTGCAGGATTGTAAAAACGGTAAGAGAGTTGCATTACTATACTTCAGCAATAATTTCACATAATTACCTGGAATTTTGACTACAGGTAATAAAAGTAGTCAGTGCAGATTCGGAAAAGTTATATAACCTTACTGCATGTACTATTACTTTGTATTCTATGATATTCAAGATTAACTTATGATTCATATTAACACTGATCTATCCAACACATTCCATTGTGTTTAAGTACTAAATAATTATATTTTTTTTTACAAATTAACGAATAAAACTATTTCGTAAAAAAAAGTGTTATCAAAACTAAATGTCCGCGATTTTAACGGAGCCCGATAGGACTTGTCAACCACCATAGATTTTACCCGATATTCCACAACATTAATAGACTTCCCGAACAAAAGCAGTGGTGCAACATGTTTTATGTGTATCTTTTACATAATAAAAGTTGAAAGTGAAAAAATCAGTTTCCACAAGTAAGAATAGAATTCAATTCATAGCATACTTTCTGTGGCAAAAGTCAATTTTCTTTACTTTAGTAGCTAGATACCCCAGATGCCAGTATGCTGCTACTGAACGGTGCCATTCTTTGAATATAAAATTAACAGGAAGGAGGGTTATATATCTTTATGCACATATAAACGGGGACGGAAACGGCCATCTTCAAGCTCCATTATTTTTATTGTTTGTAGCTGCTGTTGTCATCGGCTTAGGTGCCAATTTAATATTCAAAATATAAAAATATTGTCAGTTGCACGTTTTGTGGTTGTTCCTTGACACCAATAAATAAAAATTCAGGAATAACATTTCATATGTAAGTGCTTTTAAAACTGTGGGAACCACATGTTCAGTAACTATAGCCTGGTCAGAGAGTGTGATCAGAGTTAGTACAGTCAAATTGATTGACACCAGCGATAATTTGACAGGGATCTAGCTTTTTTCGATAAAACAACATAATATAATGTACCCATCTAGATAACTAACTGCGTTTTTCCCAGCTGTAGTCTGACTGACTTTGATAATTCTTTATTAATTTAAGGTATGGTAAATATATTTTATAAAAGAATAATTCATCATCTCAAACATATTGCCCTATACCATTGCAAAACGGAAACAGTAATCAGCCATATGCAAGCTCCATTCTGGTCCCACAAATCGAGTCATATGCTCCTTCCTGTCAGTTTTATATTCAAAGGCGCAATTTGGTAACACTCTGGCTTATTACATCGGTGTCCATCTTTTTCTTCCATTTAAAGTTTTACCACTACTTTAACTAGTATCTATAGTACTCTTTATTTTGGGTGTTAAATGAGTAGAACGAATATGATAGGAATCTTGAGCACAAAATATTTTCCCCAGTTTTAGTAATCAGTAGATCGTTACAATTAAGTACCACTGTGTTCATTGGACTGCCACTGCTTGATTTCCTGAATGTTGCCCCATTGCCCATTGTCTACTACAGAGGCAAAGCTTTAAATAAATGCGTGAACAATTTTAGATAAAGGTTAACAGTAAAAATGCCTCACAGTTTTATTATAATAATGACAATTATATGGAACTAACAAGCTGCAAACAAGAAATATTAATTATATGTAATATCGCAAATTAAACTAAGACAAAGAGATAAAGCTTCCATTTATCTCTATAAAACAGAAAATTTTGTATTATTTCGTTATTAAGCACAATCTGCAATAATTACACTCACCATCATGTAAATTAATTAAAAAGTCACATTTCGGGACATTTTTTACAGTAGCACGGCCATTCGCCAATCCTAAAAAGATTCAAATTTGAAATTGCCGATATTTGACGATGCGTTCGTCCACCACCATCAAAATTATGATCACAATCCAAATCGCAAATCCACAACACACAAAAATTAACTTTTGTATGCTGTCTTGCTGTCAATGTGTCAATATCGTGTCAGTTTTCAGATGAACTTTTGCAGAGTAGCCAACATATAGAAATACAGACTGCACATACTTCGCGGCAGAGAGGCGGTGATCTATAAATTTATTGATGTATACTAAAAATAAATACCTAATTAAATACACAGCTTCTGTATTACATAGAACATCCAAACAAATTCAAGCTTAAACAATCTTTTTTTATAATATGTAGCAATATGCAGTGAGTAACCCTTCATCTATTAATTATGGCAACACCGATGCAACGGTGACAGTTTGACTTGACGCTTGACGGTTGGGTAAGTTTGGAGTTTTCGGAAATAACGTATAGGTACTATTAGAAATAATTTTAGGGGCGCCCCTGAAAATTCGAAATTAATTACGAAAATGGCATTAAATCCACAATATGAAGCTATAGGGAAAGGTTTTGTACAACAATACTATGCATTGTTTGATGACCCGGCTCAAAGGCCTAATTTGGTTAACATGTACAATGTAAGTGATAATTTCGTAATTACTTTGTTATATCAGAATAATAATCTGAGTTTCTTGTAGATCGAAAGTTCTTTCATGACCTTTGAGGGAGTTCAATTACAGGGTTCAGTAAAAATTATGGAAAAGCTAACGGTGAGTAACCTCTAAAAAAAGTATAATTGTTTAATCATATCTAAACTTTTTTTTAGAGTTTATCCTTTCAAAAAATTAATAGAATAATAACTGCTGTAGATTCACAACCAACTTTTGATGGTGGTGTTTTGATTAACGTCTTAGGGAGATTACAGGTAAGATGATTTATTCTGTAGGTAATCCAGCTTTATTTAAGTATTTGTATTTTGATAGACTGATGAAGATCTGCCTCACGCATATGTCCAAACATTTGTACTGAAACCTATAGAAGGAAGTTTTTTTGTTCAACACGATATTTTTCGTCTAGTCCTTCATGATACTATTTAGCCGGTTGGCAGTATGTATCTGTAACGACATGATGAATTTATTGACTAATTTTCTTGCATGTGCTTTAAGTTGTGCACTTTTTCAAATGTCAGCACTTTAAAACATTAATTTGCTTTTATTTTAAATGTGTTCCTTAATTTTGCTTGGAATTCTAACAATATTTTTAAGTAAGCTTTTGGAATAGTATGAGTATAAATTTTAAAGTATACGTTGCTTAGGTATGATCGTGTATTTGATGGTGACTTACAAATTATAAACTAGTTTCCTAAGTTGCATCCACATTAGTAAAAGCATTCTGCAAAATTTTTTGTGTGTTACAAATTCATGCAACGTGCCACGTGATTGCACGCAAATATTTACATTACATCCTTTGCATATCCCGCAACAGAGCCTTCGACAGTCTAAGGTGCCTGGAAGTTTATCCCCACTACCGCTGTGATGTCAAAATAGAAGCATGCATGCGCGGAGTGTTCACAATTTCGAGTTCGGGCCAAATTAACATTTATTTTTAAATATAACCAATTATTTGTTATGTAGGATATTGTTTGTACATCAAATAAGCAAAAACTACTATGATATAATGCACTAAAATAATTGTTTCTGAGATATGCTAGCTAGTCCAGTTACTGTACTCACCCATGTTATAACTTTATTTGAAATCTTACAGAAAAATGTTTGGAATAAAGTTTATAAAAACCAAGGAACACTCGATGCAGCGATATAGCATATATTTACAGGATATTGTTTTCGATTATCCATCTAAAGTTGAATATCTTTGAATACTAACTTTTTTTGATTGATTCTGGTTATAAGTCAAGTTCTAAACGATACACTTTAATACATATGCTTTAAAATTAAGGGTTTCAGAAACCTTATGATGGAAGATATAAAAATCATGCTTAAAATTTTTGTAACAAATTGGTAATGTAACTAATATACAACAAAAGCATTACCAATTTGTTATTAAAATTTTAACCATCGTTTCTAATAGTTCAGTTCCATCATTAAAGAACGATAATTGTACCACCTAACCTATCTCCTAAAACTTTAACTTCAGACCATACATGCATGTATAATGTAATTTTATAATTAAAATCCAAAAAAAGGGAGTTTTTTGTTTGGCAAAAATCAAACACTATAAATAAGGTGTAGTTTTTCTGCAGCATCGGGATTAGAAGTCATAATGAATATTTTATATAGTACCTTTGTGATTTTTTTTGTCTGTGCTTACCTATACACTGTATCAATAATTTAATCGTCCCAATAAACATTTTTTTTATTATCCGTCTTACGTATTATGAACAGCGTTAAAAATATTATAACACATCGCCATATTTCAATAAATTGGTTACTTAACTCTCCTTATGTCTAAAGGCAGCATCATTTTAAACTCTGCGCCCTGCCCAAACAAAGCCAGATACATATATAGCGACATGGGCTTTTTTACAGCAAATTTTATTCTCTGCATTTTTGTTTAAGTGAGTTTTTTCGTATCTGCCGCGGTTTTACCAGGGTTTTGAGAAATAGCTCAGAGGCCCAAATTATACAAGATATCGACTACTATTTTGACATCACGCTATTCACTTTCCAGCTCGTTAAGACTGTTGATCATTATCCTTTATTATGACACAAGAAAGGCAGTCACCAGACACAGTATACTTATAATTACATGAGGTCATTCTTTCAAACCGTTATGAATAAAAATTAAGAGGTATGTTACTTATGGATGACGTACCGTGATCGATGGAAAGTTAAATGTTGTGTTACTTTTGAGTCTAACTGTACACAAAGGCAGTTTAAATCATGTAATACAATGTTGCAATTATAAACGTAGAGTTCTATTTAAAAGCCTAATTAATGCCTCTTGGCTATTACCGAAAGTACACCATATTGAATTTTTTTCTTGTAAAGCTGTTGTGGATGAATAGAATGTGAGATTTTACTAAAGTGATAAACTAGTATCTGTATAAGCTACACATTGTATTTTCCAGCATGTTTGAAATGTGTCCGACTATACAATTAATGTCAGTTCATATGCTTACTCCTATTGTAATGCAGAATGATTGTCTGAATACGAACTATTTTAAGGAAGAATTTCTCCAATAATAATTTGTTTTATAATTGTTGTAAATAGCAATAATCCATATAACATACTTTTACTTCCACATCCAACGGATGCGAAGTATTGTATCGTGAAAAAAATTTTCAAAAATTTTTATTTGCTTGTTCGCTTTAAAATGGTCGAAAATGCAAAAAACAAAATTTAAACAAAAAAAAATTTCTTGTCTGTGTGTGTCTGTGGTTTTGTTTGTATACACGATAACTGTCGGAAGACTTAATAATATATGAACTTGAAATTTGGCAAACGTATAAATGAGACCCAAAGCGACCTATTGTTTGTGGGTTGTGGGTAAGTAGGTTGTCGGGAAAGGGGCGAAATTGGGCAAAAAAACGTCACTTAAAGAAAACGGTTTTTCCTAAATAAAAAATTAAAAATACCATCAGATAGGAAAAAATTTTCACACAAAGAATGTCTTAGAAAATTTCAAAATTTTGACATTTTCGAAATATTTCCAAAAAACCTATTTTGGTCCCTGCTCGTACGATTTCTTTTAAATTTTAGTATTATATAGAAAATTACATTTCTGATCAGAAAGCACTCTTGTAATTTTTTTTGTTAAGTTAATAATTTTCGAGTTAATTGGGAAAAAAACGATTTTAAAAATGTATATATTTTTGCTAATATCACGAGGACTGTTTGTCTTAGAAAAAATGTGTAGAGAGAAAAAATGCTCAAAATCTGATTACTAATCGTATAGTATAAGAAATAAAAACGTAAATGTCATATTGACAATAGGATGTGGAAGTATTGATTCAATTTGCAGCGGTTTTTAAAGGGTGTAGTACAGGGAACCAACCACAAATTACATCTGCTCAAATAATACACGACATTTTTTAAGACATATGAACCAAACAATGAACAAAATCCCCATGGGTTGTACCTAAAACCTCTGCATAATCTATAAGTAACTGCTTTTGCTGTATGGTTAACTTGCATGCTATTTTTCTTCAAAAAATAATGGAGTCTCAACAACCATTAATTGTGATTGCTTCGCAATTGCCTTTGAAGATGGGAAATCAATAGGTACTTTTGACAAAATGGTATAGCCAAAATTTCTGTGCAGTTGCATGAATTGTGTTCCTTTATCACCTAATTTTTCACTCTGAGATGTGCCGTTGCTCCTTGTCCACTGTTTTTCTCCATGTATGTTTTTCATGCATGTATGAAAGTAAGGCTTACACACTAAAAGAATTAAATTGAAAACATGATCAGCTTAATGAAATCAATAAAGAAACGTGTTTGTGAAAATGGCCATCACATGAATAACACAATTTTCCTCGCTTCTACACAATAAATATTTTTTCAGAACAAAAAATTATTGGAGCAATTCCATTTAAAAAATATGTCTGCTTGGGTTTGAAAATGAAATGTATGAAAATAAGTCTACAAACGTTCGTTTACAAAGGTTGACTGAGGACCTTTAATTACCTTGTTATGTTGGTATGATATTTCCATAGATAATTTTAAAACATCTGTTTTATTTCATTGTGAAAAAACTACTGATTCTCTAGAATTTTTTTTTAGTTCCATTACTAAACTATTAATTTTACAATGCTTATTATAATAAGTTTTTTTATCAAAACATGCATAGCAATCATTTCGTATTTTGTGTAAATATTTATGCTCAAATTGATGTGGTTTTTCTACAGCTTATAGCAAATAAACCATACTTTAAAAATGAAATGAGGCTTCGACATTTTGCTACGGTGGTAGTTGTCTAATATGTATTAACACACATTTTTAGCAATACAAATGGCATGCTTTTGTAGCTTGTTTTGATATAATTTTAGTGGATTTCAATGCAATATTAATATTTGTTATTGATTTCAGGCTGATGAAGATCCTCCACATGCATTTTCTCAAGTTTTTGTTTTAAAACCTCTAGGTACATCATTTTTTGTACAACACGACATCTTCCGGCTGGGCATTCATGATACTGCATAAAGTTTGTTTTTGTTTTTAAGTCATAAACATCTGCTTATGTTAACAGCTACTGTTTTTCTAAAATTTCATGCTTAATTTGCTTACTGTCAGTTTCATTATCAGAACAGTTTTAAGTAAAATATTTTTTAAACTGTATTTGTGTTATTTATCACTCATCTGTAGAAATATTTACTACATTAACATGAGATTGGTCTATGAGAGTGTTGCAGAACTGTATGTGCATTCACCTGCGAACATGTTATAAATAACCGTCACGGGGGATAAAACTTGTAGTTATCTGCATCATTCTTTTGACGTGGACCCATTTGGTCTTTTGGGGTACATTCCGTGAATTATCCGTACAGGTAATACCACCTGGCGGTGTCGATGGGCAACAGCATTGAATGGTAGAAGTAGAGCCTAATAGAATCGTTGATTGAATATTTGAACAATTTATACTGTTTTTCAAGTGTCAAAAGATGAAAGTGTTCTTTTCATGCAAGTGTGCTCAAGGCCTCAGGCTAAATGTGTAATAAATACGATACATGTATTGCTTACGTTTGTGTTGGTATAGCTACTATTATGTAAATTAATACTGATGGAACCAGTACAAATATTATTCCAGCACGTGCATCTTAACTGTAAGCAATCTGCTACAAGCTGAGATATTTGAATGTGTTACTTTGAAACATCGGTTAGTCGAGCTCCACACGCTGCATTGATAGTGTAATGGAGACTATCTCTGTAATCTAGCTTGTAACTGGACCATTACTGTAAGGGCACAGAGCACCTATACCTAATGAATTTTAATAATTAAATTATTATTCCCTATTTCAAAGGCAAAAAGAAGCTGTTGTTTTCAGTAGTGGCGCAATTGTTTCATTGTTCCACAAGAGGAACTGCCGCACTGTCTACTACATTTCTTCACTCAACGATTAAGTAACCACCTTTTGTAACAAACTCAATAATATAAATGTGCTTTCAAACATAGATATATCCAACTTTATATTTAAAAGATGAGCTACGTTGTTTTTAAAACCATTAGTTGTGTAAATAATGTAGTGTTAATACTTGATCCCATGTTAATGTTACGTAGACTCAGACGTCTGAACTTATATTCGCTGTCATGCAGCAACCTGTGTGATATTTGAAATAAAAATCTGTTACACCTGCTTATCAATAATAATGGTTTACTGAAAGTAAAATTTGGCATCAATAATAATGGTTTACTGAAAGTAAAATTTGGCATCAACAACAACCTGAATTGACTTCGGTGATTGGACGAGAACCTGTTTTGTCAATGTAGTATGGCCGTTGAGGGTACATTCATACTTTTGTTTGCTGTATGAAGGTGCTGTTTTAATTATTAAAGACTATTAAAAAATAGGTATCAGAGAGACAAAAAAGTAAGTTGATATTGTCATCCAGTTCTAAGCTATATTTTAAAGTTTCAAATTTCTAACTCATCAGGAAATTAGTTTAAAATCAATTGCAAAATTTGTAGTGAACCGAGCAGGCAAACAGACACAAAAGCGAATTAATAAAAACATGTTAACACGTTGGCTGCTGCAGCGTTGAAGCCAAAACTTCACCCTTGCTAACATTTTTTTTTATAAAATCGTCTTGATTATTTTATTGAAGTACTAAATATTATCAAATAAGAGTTAAAAAAACAGTTTTTGTTTGTTATATTACTCTCTTTTTTTAGACTTATAAGAGAGTGGACTAAAACACGGACGGTGCAAATAAGCATGTCTTTTAGAAGATAATCAGCTAAAAAAAACAAATTGTGACCAAAATAAAAATATTTTTATAACGAACAAATTAATATATAGTCATTTGGTACTTATAAAACAAGATCAAACACAATTTCATAAAAATAAAAAATCAAAATGCATTTTATAACAACAAAGAAAATAAAATTGTTCTTCAGCAAAAGGTTCTCTTTTTGAAATTTGGAACGAGTAGGCCCTATGGTATTGTCCCCCATGTCAGCCATTTGTATGAAAAAAAAATGAGAACTGACACTGTCTTATCACAAAMCAKYATTCACTTGCATTGCTGACCCATGTATCAACCTCACTGCCTGTTGCTGCACTGAATATGTTACCATAGAAATGAAACGGCCGCACATGCATYAGTATAACTTTAGCTCTTATAAGYGCCGTTCMCAGCCAACGTGTTAAAATGGGAAAATTGTTATYCCAACAGTGGAGAAATTGTTAAACAAAACAGACATTAGTGCTAACAATGGTTTAATAACTAAATGAACACAAGGAACAGTTTTTAACAGGTACTTCAAGCAGTGATATTCCATCTCAGTCTTAGGATTAAAAAAAAAGTTATCATGTATAAAAATACATGTGCATTTATAATATAAGTAATCTTTGCCATGAAGGGATGAATATCACCAAATTAAATAAAGTTAACGCAGCACAACTTATTCAAAGAACACAAAATACCACATATTTATGACTAAAGTACTTGTGGTGAATCATTTTTTTATGCGTGAGTTTTTTTGAGAAACCCCCAATTTAAGAGATCGCATGGCCATTGCCTTGTTGAAGTGTCGCTGGGACTTCACTTCAGGATATTCGTTCTCTATCATCGTATCTACTGAAGATAGTATCACGAGAAGAACTCCCAAAACCTAAAAATAAAGTTTTTATACTAGAGTTATCAGTGTTTAACTAAATAAAATACTTAACCAAACTACACCCTAATTTAATTTTTTATCAATTTCAATCACCGCAAATATGTATGAATAACGTCTGACATGAAATTCACAGCTGTTTTAAGGAAGAAAGCGATAGAACCTACACAAAACAATGAAAAACACAGCCACTATTTCAAACTGAATAAAACATGGAACAGTTGAATTTAATACCAATTTTATTGTTCCACGTTTACACACTTTTTTAATTTGTGTTATTGTTCATTTAAAGCAAGCATAAATACCATATTATATATATAAATTTTTAACTGGTGAAGCAGGCTACAAGAAAAGATTTACTTTCGGCCAAGAATCGAACTCGGGCCTCTGGAATAGCGCCCCAATGTGCATATCTACTGAGGCACAAGTGAAAATTGGCCAAAGCTTGTATTGTAATGATCTACAGCGCGCCATCTAGTGCGTTTTAGGAGGAAATCCTCGTTGCCTGATTTTAGGGCTTCGGAAGAAACCTGGTATACCAGCATGACATCACATACCACGTGGGTATCATTAAATAGAATTTTGACGCCTGTGTAAAGTAAGATATACATATAAGTTTTTAACTGGTGAAACAGGCTATAAGAAGAGAAGAGAATCGTCCAACATGCTTACCACTATGCTACCGAGGCACATAGGCTCACTGTTAATTTAGATCATTAAAATACAAGGTTTGGCTAATTGTTACTTGTGCCTCAGTAGTGTAGTGGTATGCACATTGGAGCGAGTTCGATCCTCGGACGAAGCTAAATCTTTTCTTACAGCCAGCTTCACCAGTTAAAAGTTTATATGTATATTTTACTTTACACAGGCGTTAAAATTCTATTTAAATACCATATTGTTTGTTACAAAGTCCAGGAGTGAGTCTTTTATCAATAAAAAATCAGTTATAAAGTAAACCCGTAAATAAACAAAAATATAGCTGATTTTTAAAAAACGAATACGGATCTTGTTTTTTTTATGCATCTTAGTGAATTATGCATGGCTCCTAAGTGATGTTGCACTTCACAACAACTATATCATCTGTAAATTCTCCAACCCATCTTAATAATGCCAAGCACATGCATGACTGAGTTTTAATGCATGTGCTTAAAATACTGCTTACAATTACCGGCATATTTCAATAATTTCAGAGTAATTAAAGATAATTAAAAAATACTTACTAGAAATATGATTATGACCAATGTATAAATATGTATAGTGGCAGCTGGCATGGTTTCTATTTCCTTCAGTGCTATTTGAGCTGGCTCAAAACCAGGTTTCAGCTCTAATGTATGCCTTAAATGTGCTGATGCCTCTTGATAGTGGCCATATGCTTTGAATATTTCTCCCAGTGTGAAGTACTGCTGCCAGGCGCCCTTGTCGGGCGGTTGCACTTCCAGCGATCTTCTGGTAAGGTAAATCGCATCATCCAGGTACTGTAGTGTAAACAGCACTCTGGCTAGATTGAGCAAAACCTCTGCATTGTGCGGTGAAACAGCAAGGGCTCTTCGAAAGCACTCTATAGCTTTGGCTGCATCACCCTTGATGCGCCAAAAATTGCCTATTTGGTTGTACAGTTGCACTGATTTTGGTTTCTTGAAAAATATTTATCGTTCACTTTAAAGTGCATTCTTTCCTAAGATCTCCAGAACATGCAAAAGTCAAAAAGATAGTGTCATGCCATATCACACTCTTCAAGCACACAACAAGCCGAAATAAGCAATTGCTGCAACAGTGGAATAGATGGAGCTATTACTTTACAACATATTTTTTGTACAAGCTGAAGAAGACACTGCTCTAATTAAGCTAAGTAGAGCAAGCAGTAAAAAGTGTTTGACTTGTCAATTATCCCCAAGTTAGTTCAACATACAAAATTTGCAACTGTTTCTAAAAGCAGAAACTATGCTAGTAACAGCTAGCATTATTTCCTTTTATGCACTGTGTGTAAGGTTGGATTAGTTCAAACTAAAAATCAGTTAAGTAGAACGATTTTTTTTGATGAAACGAATGCCACACATGACTGAAGGCTTATCCAAGACACTTATATTGTGAGTGGCCTAATAAAAATATATATACTTGTCATGTCAGCGGTGTTCAAATAATTTTTTTATATTAGTTCAATTTGTGCAAAAGTACATTACTTATAAAAAAGTTCTGATAAAAAAATGCGAAACAATACAGCTCCACCACTTATATAAGCAATATATGAACCTTTAAATACCGGGTGATTTTTTGAAAACTTCACACCTTAAATAACTTTAAATATAGCAAAAATTTAAAAATTTGCAAAAACAGGTAAACTTTTGTTTGCAGGGGGACAACTTTTGAGATAAGTTTTTAATGGATAGCACTTACTCTCTGAGCAGGGTAGACACCCCTTTAAAAATTTTAAATGGAACTATCCATCTTGTGATACATCATTTGAAAGCTTATTTCACAAAGAGTCTGGCCATGTAATTAGTTTTACCATGTTTAACTTATTGACGGGGTAATAGATTAATAGTGCCTATGAAACAGGTTGCTTATTAAATTAAATATTTTGGACTCTTTTCAACAAAATGTATTTTATTTTAGAGCGGAAATAAAATTTGTCCTTACGAGAACCCAAAATTTAAACAAACAACTTGTAAAAAAATGACACCTAAAGAAACCCAGAATACTGAAAATTTTCTTTTAACATTATTATTAACAATAAAGTATTCATCATGTAATTTTTTAGAAAGTCCATGTCGACGAAAAAGAAAAATTATTTATTTGTAACTCCAAAAACAGTGTGAACAAAACCATAGAAATTACTTAGCCAATTCAGTATAAACTGTCGAGTTGCAATATCAAGTAATGTTGAAAGAAAATTTTAAGTATTTTTGGCATTTTGCTTAGGTGTAACAATTATTTTTTAACAAGTTTTTTAGGCTTAAGTAAGGACAATTTTTATTGTAACTGCAAGACAATAAATTTTGTTAAAAAAAAGTCCAAAATATTCCATTTTATAAGCCACTTGCTACAATGCACTTTTTGACCCACTACCCCGTCAATGGGTAAAAAATAGTAAAACTAATTACATGGCAAGACTCCTTGTGTAATAAGCTTTTAAATGATGTATCGTAAGATGGGTAGTTTCATTTAAAATTTTTGAAGGGGTATCTACCCCGCTAAGAGGGTAACGCTAGCCATTAAAAACTTATCTCAAAAGTTGTCCCCCTGCAAACAAAAGTTTACCTGTTTTTGCAAAATTTTAAATTTTTCCTCTATTTAAAGTTATTTAAGGTGTGAAGTTTTTAAAAAATCACCCGGTATGTTTACTTAAATGATGATGTAAGGTATTTCGCTTTTTCCATAAATGGAGGTAACAGTAACATTTACGTTTTCAATTTGACTGTTCTTTTTAAAAATCACTTGATATTGTTAGCTATTTAGCATACAATCTTGTCACAAATTGCTATGAACAATCAATGAATAATTATTCTAATAATTCGATTTAAAATAGAAACAGTTGGATTTATTACATATTCTGAGCAATTTTCATTGTGGGATATTGGAAAATCCCTTCTATTAGATGATGCACTGTTGCATCCTAACATGAAAGATATACTTGAATTAAAATTTCTAATCAACATTTAATAATCTTATGTAGAAACTTTGACATGTAAGAAAATATTTATAGATATTTAGTTTGATACATGAATTACATGGTAATTAACAGTTACCAATAAATTTATGACTGCTGTTAGTTGGAAGAACTCCTGGTTTAAAATTATTTTAAGGGTCCATAATATTAATCAAATCAAATAAATTGTGATTGATTTTAAATAATTATTCGAGTCAATGCAATTTCAAATAAAAAACACTGCTCAGTTCATTTCACATTGTAAATACTTTTTCATTATTAAATACTAGTAAATCATTTTCACTGATGTATTCTTATATTAAAACTACAATGTTATTTTACTTCTGCTCATGTAAATTGCATTCTTGTATTAAACATATTTAAATACATGCACATTGTTTTACAAACAAGTAAATTGATACTTAGGCATAAACGCTTTCTAAGCAATCTAGTTTCTCTGCAACGTCTGTGAAGTAATGATTTATATAAATTTTGTTCTTACAGTAGTTTGAAATCGGTAACTGACATACGGCAACTGTTCGTGTTAAATTTTCTGATTTAAAATTTGTGTTCTTATCATTCACATAATATTAAAATATATTTACATCATATCTTTTAAAAAAGCAACAATATTGCTGAACTTGTATTTATAATTTATATAATCCTCAAGCTTCGATATGCAATTCGTAAATAAATGCATTTTATTTTCAAGTTTCAACCAATAGCGTTTTGCTGGTTGTCCATTCACCCCAAACATAGGGAGCCTAACGAAACTACTGTGCTGTCTGCTTGCAACTAAAAGTGTAACCTGCATGTCTTTAGTTTGACAATTCGTTGTTATGCTAGACTGGGCCATTACTTATGAAGCACTGTGTACATACATCGTCTATGGTTCTTCTGCTACCAATAATGATAGTTATAACAATAAGTACTAAAAATAAATATGGAACCTTTAGTACTAAATAAAGCACCAGAATGGAATGAATCAAAAAGAAGTTAAGTTCGAGAATATGTAATTGGAAAACTATTGACAAACTTATGCGCATACTGTGTTTTTCACATAAGAAAGTGACAGCGACGTCATCAAGTGGTAACGTCATATGCGCAGCGAGCCTGGTTGCCTATGCACATCATCACGATACTAGTGCCGAAAATATTTTCTGGATATACTGCTGAATGTATCGGTGTCGGGGTGGATATGCTACAGCACCTTGTAAATGTAAATGGCGTAGCTCCCCTTCCTTCGGCGTTTCTTCTTCTTGTCGCTCTTCGAGATGTTCTTTTGCAACTTTCCGGCCTTCTTGCCTGCTTTACCGCTAGTCTAGTAAACCGGTTTCAACGCCTATGGGATAATTATTCCAACAGCTGATCTTGTTCGAAAATAGAACCACTGCGCAGTGACATCACTGATGACGCCCTGTCACTTTTTCAGATGGAAAACACTACTAGTTTTGAAATTAAGAATTCTTGAAAAGGTACAATTCAATTGCTTTACTAATCGGCTTCACAAATGGTATATTTGCTATGACAAGAAAAGGTAGAAATAAAGGAATGTATCAACCCACAATTAATGCACTAGAACCAGACACTGATGATTCCGCCATCGATACAATTTATATTGTATTTCGAATTGGAACAAAACAGGCAAATGTTAAAAAAAACGCTTATCCAGAATTTTCAGTAATTCAAAACATTTCTCTTCCCAACTGCTCCAGATACCAACAGTCTACTGTACTACAAAAGCCTAAGAGGAACCTCTAACCACATAAAAAAGCATCAATTAATGTTTGTAATAGTCTAAATATTTTTTGCCACATCTGTAATGGCATGCATAATAGCAACACTCACATTAAAAAGATGAATATATGAAAAATAAAAGCAATGGAACGAAAATAATACGCAAGGCTTGGTACAAAGCAGAAGACTATATTTTGCCTAAATACTGCTCTACACTATGGGCTAGAAAAAAGATAACTTACATCTCTTTTGGCTCGCTTTAGTTTTCGTTCTAAAGCATCGATATCAAACTCTTGTGTTTGGCCAGATTTATTGCTCTTTTTATTCTTACTAAATATCAGTGCTACTTGAGGTTCTGCCACATTGGGATGTCTATTGCGGTTCAACACCCCAACCAGATTATCGTAGTACGTAAAATTGACTGGTTTACCACAGTCTAATGGTTCATCAGATTCTAGCGCAGTATCTTTCGAAATGCTGGACTGAGTGTCGTTTTGATTATTCCTGTAAATTATGAAATCACAGGTATTAATTTTGTACAACCTAGGTCAGTTGCATAAAGCGTGATTAATCTGAACCCCTGATTAACGCTCATACAGCATGAATGAAAAGACACTTAAATGAAACATTTCCATGACAACTGCTTGTTAACCAGGGTGTCTGCGTTGTGTTACCATGCACAGAGCGTTATCCTTAGATTAAATAAAATCAAATACCAATTATACAAATAGCAAGTTACCAGATGTGGTAGACAGGCAAGTATAAAGTAAGGACGCTATATTTATGCAGGTTTTTTTGGTGTCAAAAAATTATGTTTCTTGTTTCTGTATATAAAGTAGTGTTCCAAAAAATCTACGCACTATAAAATATGCATACAGATGATGTTTTACCTGCTGCTTGAACAGAAAAATGCAATGAAGCAGGCGGAGATAGAATAAGCATATCATCTGTTTAAAAGTCATATAATTTCTTGAGTGTTGGCATTGTCACTGAAATACATATTGATAACGCTTGTGTTGTGGTAACTATAATGCTTTTAGATCACATCAATATAGCAGGTATGATTATTCATCTGCAAATTTCTGTATATTCAATTAGTTCAAGGGGTAGGAAATTAAACAAACTAATGTCAAGGCAAGGTCAAGTAATACAAATATTAATAATACAATTTAAATTATAGTTCAATAATAAATTTCCTTACGTAATTAGCTACCAACAAATCTAGGATCAAATATAAAATATTATAAAATAAATATTTACCGAACGATAACAAATTAATCTCATAGTTCATACATTTGCTAATAATCAAATTGTACTCCTAAAGTAAAGAAGAACTCTGATTGTATTCACATCCAAATACAAAAGCAAATAATAATAGAAATTTTCTCAATATTATTTCAGAACATTCACAAATTTTCACCCAAAAAATCTTGTATATTTCATTATATTGACATGCACACCACAAAATATGTTCACAAGTTAAAAAGATAATGAGAAAAAAGAAAAGTATGTCTATATGCAAGTAAAAGTGTGTGCTACAAATGAAAGATGCACAATTTCGAATGTCAGGATAAAATAAGATTTGGAAGTAGAAATTAAAAGACACTACATGAAACAACTGAGTAATTTAGAAAAACCCAGTAATTGAGAAAATTCTTAGTAACTCAGAAAACCATAAAACTGGTTACTCTAAATAGCCATGAGCAAAGGTTCTCAAGCGGTGTTACAACAAGCTCGGTAAGTGGCTATATCTCAGCACTGTTTCTTGAAGGAAATCAGAACATTATTGTTTTATCTGGAGGCTTTAGAGTGAATTCTCAGCTATTTCAACTTATATCTCATTGAAATGTACATGTTTTTTATTAACGACTTCATAAAACAGCAACATACAACCTTTAAAAGTAAGACCTTTTTATCTCTATTTTTAACCGAGTTATCATTTAAAATATTATAAACTGAAAACAGCTGACGTAACTGCAACTTATTTACTAAATAAACCGAACTGTAATCCATCCTAGCAATTAATGAAAAATCAAAAAAAATTGTAACAAATGCACATTCACCATGAATAACAGAAAACAGGGCTGGTTCTTATTTTCACCATCTAGATTTACTCTCATGGTTATGGGTCGATTTTACCTAATACAACTTTCAATAAAAAATATTAACCGGCACATAGTTATTATTTAAAAATGACAAAACAAAGAAACTAATTGAATATCTTAATGCTTGAATAATGAAATACCTAAGTGAAAGACCTAGCAAAAACCGCAGATGACAAGACACCCATTTGCAAATGATTGTCATGTTTTGTTAGCATCAGTATTTATTACTTTCTCAAACAGCTGAATAGATCATAACTTAAAATCAATTTGTCTTTAAGTTAGGTAATAATTTATTATAATTTGATAGTTTTCTACAAACTCATTTGAAGAAAAAACTATTAATTTGTAATTAATTAATGTTGCAAGTAAAATAAACAGAAGGCGCTCACTAAAATTGCAGAACCAACAGCATCAAGTGGCATCAGACTTTTCAATAAAAATGCCATATATAGGTAATACCGTAATTTGAAATAGCATGTAGGTAAAATATCATCAACTTTACTGCATACCTGCTGTTCTTTGATTGAAGAGTATGACAATTTGTGCAATAGTACTCAACACCATGTTTAACCCATGACTGTCCCAAAAGTACTGTAGACGTAATTATGTTAAATACAGGGTCATCTTCAGTCACAAACTGAGCCCCATTGGGCCCTGAATTGAAGGATACCACTTGATGAAAGGGACTAGCCTCAACAATCCTCGTTTTGTCGGCATTTAACTTCCATAACGTTGATGTTCGTGAATTTATTGAAATAATTTCAAAACACAAAATATAATACACCACAGTACAGAAGTGATAAGCATCTATACTCATTTTATGAATTCTTTGGAAATTTGTAATTGAAACATAAGTTTTGTCGCCTGCTGTTCTACACTTTCACACTGTGCAAAGTAGAAATTAAGTGGATCATTTATCTCATATCACCAAAATTTTATAAAACTTCCAAGTCCATCCACAAATGTTGACATTCGATTTTATATTATCGTATTAACTTTTATCGAATACCGAACGTCAAAGTGCAGTTACTTGACAGATAGATATACGTCACTTGTCAACGTCATGTTAACAGCACAGGCGACGAGATTGCTATATTGCCAGCTGTAGCAAAACCTACAGACTGTAACAGAGTTTTTCTTCGAACAGCGCTCACAACAGCGTCTTTATCGCTGCACAGTTTTATAACATTGCGATAAAAACAAAAACACGTAGGTACCTAATACTAATAGTGTTTCTTTCATACATAATATGTGGTTACATGGAAAACTACTTACGTTGTTCTCTTGGAACAAGAATACTTTATTCGATGTTCAGGACTATCATTAAATACTAAAAACACTATTTTTTTGTTTGAACAACTGAGTTAATTATGCTTTAAAACAGAAATTAGATATATTTGTTAGAAATAGTTCTGCAAGGTTTAATTATCAATTTATAGCAATCAAGATTCAAAGGCTGTTATGTTGTTTGATTTTATTAAGTGTCGCAGCTTTATTGATTATAATAACACTACAACAGTAATTTTAAGGAATACTTAAATATAATAAGAGCTATGCATTTTTGTTTGTTTTAAAACAATATATTTCTTTTATAACTGTCGTGTAGACATGCAATGGCCATTTTTATAGGCTATTATAAAGTTTATTTATAAAAATCTTTTATTATTTTAAAAGTGCCGCTATATATAGGTAATAGGTACCTATCATCTACAGTCTACACTTTTTTGAAAACATCAAAGTGATTAAAAGTGCCCAAATTTTTATTGCGCATTGTGCTGAAATTAATATAACAATAATATAACTGAAGAACCAAATTTTGCGAATCTATATATCTTAGTAATATGTTTTTTAATCAATATACATCTGAAAGTTTGTATAGAGATATACAGGCAAATAAAGTTTTAGCTATATAAGACATAATATTTTCTCGGAAAGATCGCTGTCTCTTGAAAACACTGACAAAAAATTATAAGTCTGATTACACCTGTAATCTTCGTCAAAGACAGCGATCACTTCATTCAACTATAGGTATATTGCATCGGAATTTAAAAACTTTACCTCTAACCTACAATGATTTGTACAAAAAAAGGTATACTTATTAGACATATAGATATAGCACCATGTTTTTGTTAAAATCGATTATTCTAAGTTCCAGTACGATGGTGGAATATAATAATAATAATAATAATAATAATAATAATAATAATAATAATAATAATAATAATAATAATAATAATAATAATAATAATAATAATAATAATAATAATAATAATAATAATAATAATAATAATAATAATAATAATAATAATAATAATAATAATAATAATAATAATAATAAATTAGGCGTGGTTTTTAATTTTTATTCCCATCACGTCACGTATGTTTCTAAGTAAAATCTTATGAGTATAATAATTTGTCTTGTCATAAAAGAATATCTGTGAATTGCCAGTTATCTAATAATAATAATAGCAGGCAATTTACAGTTAGTAGGTATATATTATCTGACAATTGCCAGTTACTATCAAAATCAATTCAGTTATCAACCATTCACTCCAGTGCATAAAATATAAATTGTATTGTATTTTTATTTTAGCTTATTGGCCCTTCAGAGCCATCGTGTTAGCGAGATAGGAGATAAAATATGTTTTTGCGTTATTTTTTATTTATTCTATATGAAACCCGATGATGCATTTCCACACAAAAATGTTGGTTGGTGGCGTATTTTATGAAGCATTTAATTAATAATAAAATATACAATTAATATTATGTAATATCTATGTAAAAATTTCATCACCCATCGTCTGAGTCATTTGCACGTACATGGCTTCAATTCGATGATTCCAGGATAAACTTTCTTGAATAAAAAATTGTTATCTGATGCAATACACCAACAAACAACTTCATCCTACCCCTACCTAGGCTGGTTTAAAATAAGCGCTTGCAACAACGATCGCTATTGGTTCACGATATCAAAGTGACGACGTTGCCCGCCAATCGGCACGGACCACGTACGGTTCTGGGCTTATTGCGTCAAATTTGCCACAGTCATCAATTGCTGTTTACTATGAGAATGCACCAGTGAGGTATCGAATGCGGAAAATGTATATTCATCAAAGTGCGTTGCGTTGGTTTTGTCAAATTATCTAATCAACAACAGAAATTCAAAGCCAATTTTCAATTTACTAGTGGTAAACAACAATAATTCTGAAAGTAGCCAAAATGATGAATGTAGGAGTGCCGGAAATCATAAAGTTTGTTGGTGTGGCAGAGGATGACCAGATGGATAGGGATGAGTACATGCCCGCGAGGGCTAAGAAAAGAAGGCTGGATCATCTGTCATGGGAGGAAAAAATACAAAGAAAGTAAGTAAACGATTTCATCTATTATCTATTATATCACAGGTGGCAAGATAACTGTAAATGTTCTGGAACAATCGTTCCACGCGCTGTTGCCGGATCAATAAGTGATATGAATAATTACGATTTTATTGATTACCACCTATATTTTAGTCCGGCCAAATAGTAACATTACTGCATTTTTTTACTCTATCTACACATTTTGGATAGGCAGTAATTTTATATTTTAAATCTATCAGGGCGGTTGATGGTATAAAATAGTGATGTCAGATATCCTAGATTTTGAAAATGGTACCTACCCGTTTTTATTAAAATCAGGATCCTCAAAAATCAAAAATTTAATCATAAATTCTACACCAAAGCCAGTTTTTGGACTCCAAAGTCGGGTTTTATAATCAAAATTGGGTCCTGGAACAAAGTCAGTTTTTGGACTCGAAACCGTCTTCTGGACTGGAAATTGGTTTATTAAAATTACAGTGAAAAACATGTTAGACCACTTTTAATGTAGAAAAGCTGATGTAACTAGAGCTATCTGCCTATGTTCTAATGCAAAATGTATATGAAAATAAGGTTTTGCACACTGAAACCGTATGAACAAATTTTTAATTAAAGCTGACAAGGATGAAATGAATGCCACCATGTAATAAGTCAGTGACTATCTATATATATTTAGTTAATACTAGTGTTTCCAAATAGCATTCATCGGCAGTGGCATAGTAGCAATGGGTAAAATTGATAAAAATATAGTAAATAAGATGTAAGGGACCCCAAATTAATAATAATAATTACAATTATAATAATAATAGTAATATTATTAATAATTATAGAACCGAAACTACATACAACTGTATTCTTAATTTCAATTTTCCTAGGGATTCCTCTCTTGCTGGTGTAGAAAGTAGTGGTGGTGTTACAGAACCATGAACTTTTACTTGAACAGATGTTGAAGGCTGAGGTGCAGCTTCAAGAATAGAATTATATGACCCTTTTTCTCTCAGAAAATAATAAATTTAAGTTAGTTTTTATCTATAATTTAATAATTATAACACTTGGTAAATGTTTCAGTTTTTATTGAGTTTAACCTCTTACATATTTTGGCTTATTACGCCTTTCTTAAAGAGTTAACAAACGAAACTGTTGCTAAAGTTAAATACAGATCCCACGAGCCTCTATACCTATGAGCGGGTGACACTTATAGCAGCGTTGGTAAACAAACTAGGAAATTCCACTTGATTGTTACAGATAATTTTATGGGGGTTGTTAAGTATTCTGTTTATGTGTAGATGTTCCAATAATCCTAACCTGATGCCGTTTTGAACGTTATGTAATATTTTAAATCTTTTTCGTCAAATGTATGATTGAGAGTTACACAATGTTTTGAAAAGCCAGTTAAGTTCCTATTACTTAATATGGAATTTTTTATGTTCTTTAATTCTTTCCTTTAAACTATTACCTGTCAACCTATATAACTAATATTACATTCTTCCCAATTAATTTCGTATACACCACTTTTGCTACGGTTGTCAGTCTTATCTTTATTGTTTTTTAACATAGTTTTTATCTGTTCGAACCCCAAATTATTTACCATTGTAATGCATTCGGCATATTTACATGTTCTACTGTACAAATGTAGTAAATATATGTAAAATGCCTCCTGTGGGTGTAAATAACTTTGCGACTCCTCAAATGGTTTTGTAAGCACATCATTGTATTATGAAAATACAAATATATCTATTATACAATTATGAAAAAATCTAATTGCAAATTATAATTGAAAGAGGGCCGTTTTCTGATCATTTGGCTGGAGTACTTTAGACTTGGTTAAATAACTGATAGACATCGTTTTATTTATTGTATTATTCCTTTCAGAAAACTGAAAAATCGTGTAGCTGCTCAAACATCACGCGACCGCAAAAAAGCCAAAATGGAACAGATGGAAGCAGCACTTAAGGAATTATTCACTCGCAATGAAACTCTCTTGACCGAATGTGAGTCTCTGAAGGCTATGAACGAGGACCTCCGTAAACAGAATGAAGAACTGCAGAAGAGGATCAGCGGGATGTCTTTCTGTGCTGGGTGTTCCCACAGTCGTTTTGTTGAGTGCGAGACCGGTAAAGGACCAGCAGCGTCCACCACCCTTCTGCCGAAAGGGCCGGCCTCCCACTCAGCAGCGACTGTGGACAGACCAGCAGCTGTAGCGGCACTAGTGAAGATCCTATTTGCTTGCCTTCTCTACCGGACCTGCTCGACGAATTGCAAACAGACATCAACGTCAATGAAATTGAAGAGCTTACCCAAAGTCTACTCCAAGATATCGTCAGAGACCTTGAAGCAGCTGCTCAAAAACCAGATAATGAAGTAAGTACGCTACACTCTCACTTGTATTTGGGTAATCTTGTAGAATGTGTTCACTTGTTTTCGACATGAAATATGTAGTAATATATTTATTAAGGTTTAAAGAAAAATTTTGCTAATAATAGCATGTTTGCATATACAATATGTTTCCAACTTCTGTAATTAATGCAGTAAAAGGGGTGGTCTAATGTTTCATCCAAGCCTGACCCTAACTATCAAAGCAGCAAAAATCCTACATAGCATAAACCATAAATCAGTATTTATCAACCAATTTTGATGAATATATTATGTTATAAACATCCAAATGCTCTACTTTAACACAATATAATAAAATACATAAATGCAATTTTTCGTTCGGGTACAGAATGGTAAATACAACATATTTTTTTGGTACAATTTGCTACAAGACCATTTTAAGTGGCCAATCCAGTAGCATCCTCAGATTTTTTCTAAAAAAGTGCTAATATGATTTCTTCTATTTTTATGCAGGAAAGACTGTAGTAGTTAGTTATATCTTCTTAGTACATCATTTAGCTATTTAAACAAAAAATTCATCAAAATTGGTTAATAAATATTGATTTTATAGAGGTCTTTCGCTTTTAAATGAGTCATATGTATATAGTCCGTTTCCCTAAAGAACGAGGTAAACAGCTTTGAGCTTGGCTTATATTAAGAGGTTGTTTATTTTTGTTGACAACATCTCTATATTATACGACCATGTTTTTATCAAAATTGCAATATTTTCTGCTTCTTCCAAACCTTTTTCTAGAGTTGTAAAGTGTTAATATTATATTAAACATAATTATTAAAATTCAAAAATTAATGGTTAAATCATTGGAAAACTTAATTTTTATTATTTTTGTATAGATAAAACATTAAAAAAATTTTTGTCATGTATGCAATTTTGCTTTGTGTTCTGCTGTCAAATTCAAAAAGACAAAATGCAAAAATACACAAACTGGGGAATATAAGATTTGAACATATATTTAAGCATTTTAAAAATTGAGGTGTTAAAATTCAGTCAGAACTTATTTGTTTTGAGTAATGTTTTTGTGCAAACAGAACTGGGGTGCTATTATTTTAAAATTCTTATTGAGCAAGTTAAGCTTGAATGGAATAATGCAGTTTTCTAACAGGTATCTTAAAATACTTAGTTCAGGCATGTTAGCTCTTAATCATAGAATTGAACCTTTTTGTTACTCTAAGTAGGTAGCTTTAATTATTATTCACTCATGTTTGACATACTTTTTAAATTAATTGTGATCATACCGTCTGTTCCTTTAGAACTGTTACATGCATTGTTTAAACAACGAAAAGTTTTTACTAAAAGCAATTTTTAGCACACACCTACAGCAGTGATATTCTTATTTATACAGGGTGTCCCGCATTATATGGGCAACCTCATGGAATTTGAAAACTGGTGGAAAAATAACACTATTTTACAGTATATGTATTTTTTTAATAACACCTGGCTACTGGGATATTGACTCTTGAACATGGGGGAAGAGGAACAGTTTTTCAAAAATATCTCTTAGACTGTTTGATATAATTTCATCAATTTTTGGCTATTATTTGAAGTGGAAGCTTTTAAAATGATGGGCACATTTTTTTTAATAAATGTTTTGGTAAGGCCGGGATGGTTAAGTGGTTTTTTTTAATATCTGTTCTTTTAACCTTTGGGTCTTATAAACAAAAAAAGACACTCTTTGTTCATTTGGCTAACATTGAATCCTTTCCAAGAAAATTGCATTTGAATGTTAAGGTTCGCATTTTCATTGCTTAACTAAATCATTTGTTTTTATCAAATTGGCCATGATAAATAATAAAACTGTGTTAGTTGTCACTGTTACATTGACATTTTAATAATACCTTACATTATTTGTTGCAAAAATTCTGAAATGATAATAATGGAAAATAAGCAGGTAATATTCCTAGTGCATAAAATTGTTTCAGAATAATTTGGATAAACGAGTTTTTTTTCAAACGTTATTAAAGTGGCAATTTTCTGCAGCTAGCTAGCATAGGAGCCAAAGTGTCAAATTATATCTTAGCAACAATGACACTCACTTTTGCTGCATATACGCAGCAAAAATCATTTGCAGCCACGGCGGCAAATATTAAGGAAACTTGATTAAAATTATGAAGTTTTATTAACGTTATTAAAAGTTCAGGGGGCGTGCATTCGATGTCTGACATGGCGAAAACTGCAAAATGATTAGTTCCAATGGGAAATATTTTTAGAATATTCGGTAAAACTTACAAAATGCAGCCAGGTTTTGTGACACATCAAATTTTTTTTCTGGTTGTTTACATTTCGTCACTAGAGAAACCTTTACCAGAGCAAACTAAAATAATCACCGAAGCATGATACGCAAATTTAAAATTACTCAAATTTTTAATTAGTGCTAGATTCTTTGTCGACGTTTAAAAAAAAATAGCATATGTTATTTGGAGCTAAAGTGACTTTATGTAGCGCGGCTGGACCTATCTGCCTCGCAAGCTCGGCAGTTAAACTCCAACCTTGCTACATAAAAGTTCGCTTTATCTCCTCATAACATAATATACTATTCTATGGTACTTGTTAAACAAATGGTTTAGAAACGAGTTTTTTTTCAAACGTCATTAAAGTGGCAATTTTCTGCAGCTAGCATAGGAGCCAAAGTGTCAAATTATATCTTAGCAACAATGACACTCACTTTTGCTGCATATACGCAGCAAAAATCATTTGCAGCTACGGCGGCAAATATTAAGGAAACTTGATTAAAATTATGAAGTTTTATTAACGTTATTAAAAGTTAAATTAAAAGTACACTTCAGGGGGCGTGCATTCGATGCCTGACATGGCGAAAACTGCAAAATGATTAGTTCCAATGGGAAATATTTTTAGAATATTCGGTAAAACTTACAAAATGCAGCCAGGTTTTGTGACACATCAAATTATTTTTCTGGTTGTTTACATTTCGTCACTAGAGAAACCTTTCCCAGAGCAAACTAAAATAATCACTGAAGCATGATACGCAAATTTAAAATTACTCAAATTTTTAATTAGTGCTAGATTCTTTGTCGACGTTTAAAAAAAATAGCATATGTTATTTGGAGCTAAAGTGACTTTATGTAGCGCGGCTGGACCTATCTGCCTCGCAAGCTCGGCAGTTAAACTCCAGCCTTGCTACATAAAAGTTCACTTTATCTCCTCATAACATAATATACTATTTTTCCTATTTTTTTCCATAGAAAAAATTAGATGCACAAGGGAGATTATTTCCTGAGTTAGATAAAAATTTAATTTTTATTTAACAATAATAATTTTTCCACTTGTCAAACCTAGACGATATTTATCCGACTTTTTTCCGGCAAAATTGCTGACAGCTAATGTCAAAATAATTTTCCACTTGAAAATTAAATATAACCAACGAATTCTTGTTACTGATTGATCAAAATTGACAGGAAGGATATAATCATTTAAATGAGTACGCTGACATGTGTGATTTCCTATAACTGAAACTTATTTTGAAAATCTCCTATTGTAACAATTATGAATTTTATTTTAAAATGATAAAATTTTTACAGATATGAGCAACAATCAATCACAAAATGAAAAACCCTAGCATTCAATTGCAATTTTTTTGGAAGGGTCAGTTTTAGCCGTATGAATAGAGTACCTTTTTTTGTTAACTAGGCCCAAAGATTAAAAGAACACATATTTTTGAGAAAAATAGCTGTTTTAAAGTTAAGGGTTAAAATGTGAGGGGTTGCCCCCCCCAAAAAAACATTTATTAAAGAAATGTACGCATCATTTAAACCTGTTTCCACTTCAAATAATAATAACCAAAATTTCATGAAATTATATCAACCAGTCTGAGATATTTCTCAAAAACTGTTTCTCTTCCTCCATGTGCAAGAGTGAATATCTTAGTAGGCGGGCGTTTTCTAAAAAAAGTTATACTATAAAATAGTGTTATTTTTACACCAGTTTTTAGATTCCGAGAAGTTGCCCACATAATGTGGGACAGCCTGTTTGTAATTTGCTTTTTTCCCCATTGGGTGTAAAGGTATGCAGTGTCTCTCACTCGTTCACTGTCATTTGCACTATTTTCTTCCACTTAGTTCTGTCCTTTGCTATCCTTCTAGCTTCATTCCAGGTGAGGTTTCTCTTCTTCCGCGCCTCAGCCATTTATAAGTGATATTCTGTTGTGATAAAATTCATTTAGGTGTGTTTATAGAAAATAGCAATTAAAAATTCATCTTGGGAATGTTACAAAATCCATATCTATAGTAATTTTTATGTTAATGGATTTTAATATTTAATAAAAAGATTCTTTTTTTGCTTATAGAGATTGCCTTGATGATGTAGCTCACGTGCAATTTTTATTAAACAGAAAGGTAGTAAAACAATCTAATTTTTTATCATCATTATGTTGGGTCTGTTGTCTATCCAAAAGTATTATGCAGAAGACAAAATATTCAAAAAACACACTCCATATTTTTATGAAGATGCCTTATAGTAGAAAAAGCCCTTGTTGGAGCGACCTTTGTTTTATATAAAAACAACAAAAACATACTGTTCTCTGTAAGCATAAGCATTATATTTTTCCTCAACTTTCATTATTAATTTCAGGAATCCAGCATTGCTGGACAACTGTCAACTACTCCCAGCTTGGTGGGGGAAGCACCAAAACAGCTGGAACCCAGTGTCTGTGAAAGGCTAAAGCCAGACCCAGACCAACTAGAACAYGATATTTCACAATATCTTCTGTTGCATCACGATTATGCAGCAAAAGCTCCTTCTACAACACCGAAGCCTGCAAGAAAACATCCCCAGTTGTCCACCAAAAAGCATACATACAGTGCCAGGTCGAAGCTAAAGGAAATTAGGCCTAAAACATCCAAGCATAAAAATGTTGAAGTTGCCCCACAAGTTCCCGCATCTGTTCTGCCTTCTAGCCCGGAAGTTCTTTATGGAACTTACGATGAATCTACAAACTGTATTACCATAATTGTTAATGATGATAGTGTACCTGTGGATGAAGCTATTACGGAGATTACCACGACAGATGTCGAAATGCCTGATGAAAATACCTGCTCGATGAGTTTCTTGTCAATACCGTCAGATGTACAAGTTAAGAGTCCATCAGGTAGTGTTTTATCAGACAGTTCGGACTGTGGTTACGAGTCTATTGATTCACCGCACAGTTTAGAAGAAGAAGAAGATATGGCCGTGTGGGATGAGAGAATGTCCGAGTTATTTCCGTCATTAATGTAGTTGTTTACTTAAATGGATGTTGGTGTTCCAAAAAGTTTTTTTGTACATATTGTACTTACGAGATTTAATATATTTTTCTATTTATTTTGTATTAAGTAGTACTAAGTTTTATTGTAGCTTAAGTGTTGTAAAGGAGCTTTTGAATTAAATTCGTGATGTGCTTTGAAGTATGGTTTCATTTTTTACTTTTATAGCATGAGGCATAATATTTCAATATTACGATCTTCAATGTCCCAAATGGAACTGTGATACTGACTCTTAAACATGGGGGAAGAGAAAGTTTTTCGTCAAATTTTGCCTATTATTTGAAGTGGAAGCCACTAAAATGATGCACATGTTGTTTAAATAAATGTTTTTCGGGAGGGGGCCAACCCCCAGATTTTAACCCTTAACTTTAAAATGTTTGGGCCTTGTAAACAAATAAATGTACTCTTTGTTCATACGGCTAAAATTAACCTTTTCGGAGAAAATTGCAGTTGAATGTCAGGATTCACATCCACTGCTTAACTAAACCAATTTTTATCAAATTAGCCGTTAACTGTTAGCTGTCACTGTTATATTTATATTTCGACAAAAAATTTGTAAATATTCAAAAATAATAGTAATGGATATAAGTATAATTTATATGATTTATTTCCTTCCTGTGAATTTTGACCAATCAGTGACAAGAATTCCTTGGTTATATTTAATTTTCAAGTGGTAAATTATTTTGACATTAACTGTCAGCAGGTTTGACAAGTTAAAAAATTATTGTTTTTGTAAAATTAATATTGTTACATATAAATGTTATCTTTAACTCAGGAAATAATCTTACCAAATATTCCTCTTGCATCTAATTTTTTCCATGGAAATTTAAAACAACTAGCGCTCATGCTATTTATTATTATTATTTCAGAATCTTCGCAACAAATAATGTAAAGCTTTGTGAAAATGTCATTGTAACAGTGACATCAAACAGAGTTATTATTTATCACGGTCAATTTGATAAAAAAATGATTTAGTTAAGTAGTAAAAATGTGAATCATAACATTCAACTGCAATTTTCTCGGAAGGGGTCAATTTTAGACTCATGAACAAAGACTAAAGATTAAAAGAAACATATTTTCTAAAAAAATACTTTACTGTTTTAAAGTTAAAGGTTAAAATGTGAGGGGTTGGCCCCCTCACAACATTTATTAAAAATATATAAGCATCATTTTAACGGCTTCCACTTCAAATAATAATAGCCAAAATTTGATAGTAATTATGTAAAAAGTTTGTGTCTGCCAAAGTATACATATACATAGGTAGGTAAATAAATACCTACACCACTTTACTAATCCCTATAAAATTTAGGCAATGGCACTTAATTAGACCAGACGTTTTCTATGTACAATACATCCTGCAAGCCATTGTAAATGTATGAAGGAATCCAGTCTTGTCTTGAACATTGACCAAAAAAGGTGTTTGTGTTAAGACTTGTTAAAATGCCTGTGTTGGTTGGAAAGCCGTGACTTGGCAATGATACATAGTTATGTATTGTATTTATGAAAGACAAAAAATAATTTGTGACCTATAATTCCTATGGAATCTTATGTGAAACGTAGTATCCGAAGACTTACACAAGAAATGGATGACAAAAAGCCCACATCATCAGCATCTTTTAAGAGGATAAAAAAAAATAAAAATATTTAACAGCAATTTCCAACAAGGTGTAAATTAGACAACAGATCTATGAGCTATATAAAGCTAATTTGCTAGTGACAATGAACTTGTAGATCGTCAAATAGCAGTGATGCTTCATTTTACATGCAGGAGAAGGCAGTTTTTAAAATGTGAAAATGAAGATACACGTTTAGGAACATTGTCATAACAATATGGACTCTACTCTATTTAAAAAATGGATTTCCAAGAAACTTTTACCACTGCTGGAAGAACAGACAGTTATTTTTATAGACAATTTTTTTTTCTATCATGTCGAACCAATTTAAAAAGCCTTCAAATTGGCTAAAAATACATCAAATATTGATCATAGCATTAATACAGGATAAAATTTAACTGAAATTGAACTTTTCAATACTGCAAATGTACACAAAACAACATAAAAAAATGTTAGTAATAGATGAATTATGCAGCAGCCATGGTCATTTAGTTGTATTTATACCACCTTACCATTGTCAATGCAGTGCATGGGTAATTGTCGAAAATCCTATAAGAATTATAAATAATGGTTTATCTATATAAAATAATGTGCTAACCTGAATTTATATATTATTACCTGTGAATACAGAATGTGCATTCTGCATTATATATATTCAAAACTATTACCTAGTCAGATCGATGTATCATTAAACAAAAATTATATAATCATATCAAGATCAATAATATATATTTTGCAACCGATCTGTGAGGCAGGGTTTGTGCATTTGAAATCACAGCGTAAGTAATATATTTATACCTGCTATGCTTAAATTATACACTCATAATTTCACAGGCAGGACAACAATATTTTCAAGTCAAATTACTAACTTAGACAGGTACCGGCTTGTAAAATATATTTTGAAGAACATGTGCGAATCCTACACCTCTCTTCACAAATAACATAAATCGTACTAAAAAGTGTAGAATATCACATGCCAAATGTACTCAGATATGTAATTTGTGATGTAGACCACGTAGCACGTAGCTCTGATCTCTTCATGTTCTCACAGAACCTACACTTTATAAGTTACCAAAATATTTTATGGAATTTCGAAGACGATAACCAGGTGTACTAAAAAAACGTAATAATGTTCCCAAATGATACAATGAATAGTATTGATGCTAGCGTTTGTTTAATATTTATTTATTTTAATTTATCTTAACCGAGATAAGTATAACAATCAATTTTAGCATAGAGTAATCTATATGATATTAGGTACTATAAAGTATTTTCCGATTGAATAGTGTTGTACGATTATTTATAATACTTCTGAAATGTGCATTATTTACATGGATGTATAAAATACATCCATGATTATTTATGTCCAGGATTTATCTTGCATAAAATGGACGATTTACACAGAATTGTGCGAATTCGACTTCTTGATGGCATAAGTTGAAAATAACTTCAATAGGTGTCACTAGCACAAGTTTCATCATTACTTCTACCGTTAAATTACTTTTGTATTTACATATAAGTTTTACCTAGCGGTGAAATAAGCATACTTACCTGGCACAGGGGTTACCGTGATCACAAAGGCGGTTCCCCCAAGGTGAGGCCCCTCCATTGCACTACGGTCGGGCTGACCCTTGCGATTACCCCTAATGTGGGTAACTCGGGTGCGTAATTTTTGGTAGTCGGGACTGCGTACGCGCTGTCCCGATGTATTCCTTTTCTAAACATGGCATTTTATGTGATATGGCAGTTTCTCCTGGACGGTATTTCCTGTTACGCTGTCATCCGCGCCAGTGTTGTAACTTTTTATTTAATATTCAGACTAGGAATATTCCCAATCAGGATGCCGATATGATGAATAAACCACAGATCTTATAACATATTAATGGTCTGTGGAACAAACGGAAGCGTCCGTTTTTGGCCAGCAAATTCAAGCTTTGACGTATTGCCGATGGGTGGCGTCTCATGTTGTGTTTATTTTTGAATAAGTTAAACGCTATAATTTCCTTTTACTGGTTAAACGGTAAGTTTTATTTCCATTTCAAGTTATAAAACTACAAGTACCAACCATTCAGTTTAACGCCATAAGTATAAAAAACCGCTGCAAATTAAATCAATACTTCCACATTTAATTGTCAAAATAACATTTACGCTTTCTTATACAGGGTTCCTATAAATGATACACACTCACAGGCGTTTTCTCATATTAAAATATATCAAATATTTCAAGAATCGACAGATGACAAGTATGTGTCACTTTAACCGATAATTTCCATAAGCGCCCTGGATGCATGAATCATTTATAGAAACCCTGTACTTCACCTACTAAAATAACAAGCACATCGACCACCTCCATAGATAATATTTTTTGAGATATTCCTCCTGATCTTACTAGCACCTTCGTGGAAGACCTTTTTGTATCTGACCATGGTGCTCAGTTGTTCCGGATAACTATTTTTTTTTATTTACTAGTAACAATCCGACTGTAACTCACTATAAGAGAAAATACACCGATAGAAACAGGAAAAAGGTTCTGCTGCAGCTGGGTGCCATTGACCGGAGAGATGAGAGATGTGTTTGATGGGGCTTTCCCATTAACACGTCAATATGCGATGAAAGGGGGATGGATCATGGAGGGTATAAGGAAGTCTTGAAGGATAAAGCGGAAGTTACTAATATTAAAATGGTTAAGTAATGACGTTACCTTACAACCTGTTATAGTGGCGAAACGGTTACATTTCAATAGTGTTCGAGAAAAGCGATAACAAGGGTAAAGACTGCGCGGAACATCATTAAACAAGAAATTGGGGAAAGTACAAAAAGGTAATAATAATGCTTCTAGGAGCTTCTGTTCATTTCTTTTTACACCCCACTACTGGGTTTGAGATCGCCCAAGTCGTTTATAAAGTGAAAAATAAAACGTCTTGTGGATGGGATAAAATTCGAATAATCGTAATTAAGCATTCTATCGATTTAATTAAAAAATCAATTGCTCACATCTTTAATACTTCGTTTTTATATGGCATCTCCCCTAGTACATTCAAACTTACCTTGGTAAACTTGGTAAACGCTCTATAAGAAAGGAGATAAAACATTGCTTGTTAATTACAGACCTATTTCACCACTACCGACGTTTTACAAAATCTCAAGAAAAAATACAAATAAAATTATTAAAATGTGAGCAGCATGGTTTTCAGAGGGATAAGAGCACCGTTTCGGCCATCTCGGATATTCTGGACTCCGTGGTCTGTGGTTAGCCATCTTTGATGACGATCAAACGGTGAGGGGGTTCCTGGTATCTTTTGTGATCTGTTCAAAGCCTTTGATTATGTTGATCACCTCTATTTGTTGATTATAAGTTAGAGTTTTATGGAATTAGAAGAGTAGCACACAGCTGGTTTGCCTCATATCTAGACGAACGTAAACAGATGGTGGAGGCGTGGGGCAGGGGTTACTCATCATCTACTGCGAAGTTCTGTTCGAATGTTCGAGCGGTGCAGCTTGGGGTTCCCCAAGGCAGTATTCCAAGCCCAACTTTATTTCTGTTGTATACAAACGATATCTTCAGCAGCATTAATCATTGCAAATTTACTCTTTTTGCGGATGACACCAGCGCCATTATCAAATTTTCAAAAAGAGGCAATCCCTTTGCAAGGCCTCGGAGGTCTTGTCAGATATTCATTATTCCTCACACCCCGTGGAACCGCGGAAACGTTTTCTGTTAGCACGTCCTACGGATATCCTGCCTGTGGAGGATGCTGGGTTCCTTGGATTGAACATCGACTGCCGTCTGCAATGGTCGTCACATATTAGAAATTTGAACAAGTTGTCATCCGTCGTTATATGTGTTACAAGGTTTCTATAAATGATTCATGTGCTTATGGAAATAGTCGATTAAATCAATTGCCGCCTCTCAGGAAGGTAAACACAACTACTGCTTTGACGTATACTTCTTATCTGTTGATTGTTGCATTATTTGATATATCTTAATATGAGAAAATATGTGGGAGTTTGTATTTTCAACATATTCTGTAGCGTTTTGTGCAATAATCAAGTTTAAGGGTGCAAAAAGTTCACATTTCGGAACTGTGGCCTGACGCGGTTTCTTATAACTTTTAGGTTATGTATCGTATTTGTGAGGTTGTAAGTACAGTAAGTATGTTAAATAATTGTACTATGATGGACTGAAAGATGTTTTTAGCCTGTCGCAATGGTAAAATTCATAAACTAAATGGTATTAACGTTGGCTGTACTACACAAAGCTTCCATATAGTGCAAGGGTGTAGACTACTATACCAATAGTTATTGTTATTTCTTACCTTAGAAAGAAAAATAGAACCGTAAGTTATTGGAAAATTTTTGTAAAGCCATCAATTTCGTGGCTGTAACCTGATCTGCAACCTTCAGTACTATCGTGCTCATTGATGTTCAGTGATCGCCATGCATATTGTAGCTTGGCAGCAGTTATTAAAAGGCGGCAAAAAATGACACAAACATTAATTTTGTAATTTGGAGATACCACAGCGCCCTCTAGCGGTCACTTTACAAACTCGAAAATATTTTCCAGCAATTTCTCTTGGCCACTTTACCTAAGAATTTTTTTACCTCAAAGCTCTAGGGCTACTGGTTTATGAGATATAACCGGCCACCTCTCTTATTTGCTAACCCTGTACTAGCCTATACTTATATGCACCTAGTATCAAATAGCATCAAAGTATTCTTGGACAAATAACTTCGGGAACCTTCTTATTTTCGCTAAATAACCCTAATAGTGGTTTATGATCGGTCCGAATTTCAAATTCTCTCCCAAACAGATACTGGTGCAATTTTTTAATCGATGCTATAATGCTTAATGCTTCCTTATCTAATTGGCTAAAGTTTCGTTCAGTTTTGCTCATAATTCTTGAATAGAATGCAACCGGTAACTCCACACCTTGTGAATTTGGTTGACTAAGCACTGCGCCAATTCCATATGAAGACGCATCGCAGGTTAAAATCAGGTGCTTAGCTTCATCATAATGTGCTAAAAACGAATCAGATAACAGCTGCTTCAAACTATTGAATGCTTTATCATGTTCTATCGTCCAAAACCACGGAGTGTTTTTGTCCAACAGGCAATGTAATTTTTCAGCAATCGTTGCTTTGTCTTTTAAAAAACAAGTGGTAGAAATTCACAAGACTAAAAAATGCTTGCAATTTTGTCTTGTTACTTGGTGTCGGGGATTTGGCAATCGCTTCCACTTTACTTTTCAGAGGCTTTATTCCTAATTAATTTATTTTAAAACCTAGAAAATCTATTGAACGTACACCGAAAATGCATTTTTCTTTCTWTAATTTCAGGCCATCTCTTCCTATCCTTCCCACTAAACAATTTTCGGTATCAGAAACATATCTGAAACAGGCAATGTAATATTGTAACATTTCATATTTCGCTGCAGGAATGTTTCATGAATATTTATGTTTGTGAAGATGTCCTACCTCAGGAATGTTTCACTGAAATGTTACGAAAGAAACATTACGAAACATTTTAAAGCCTATATTTATGAAATGTTTACAATATGTACTTTTTTAAACGTTACAACAACGTATTTGAAACTGTATTTGGGGTATTTGTTAATATTAATTGTTACTAATTAAATATACAATTTATTTTTCAAGAAAACGAAGTGTTTACATAAGTGCATACACAATAATAATTTACATAATCTAAGCATAATAAGTAGACAAAACAATATGTGTAAAATAAGAAATTATAAGAAAGTAGTTACATATATATACACAAACAAAAATATAACAGCATCAGATGCGAAGTAAATAAAACAAACAACAGCAATCCATATGGCATACACTGCATTAAATTTAACAGGTAAACTACATTCGTAAGTTCAGAATCTTCAAACTGTTCACCTAAACAAAAATTATTAAAAGTAAAACCAACATTGTGGTGTAGATATACTTACAAATTGGCCATTTACCTTATGCTGTTACTATGATCTCTGATATCTCGGTGTTGCCTGACGAAACCACGTGGAAACCTCAGTTTGGAAGTCTGCATCAGAAAGATCAGCAATTCTTTATTGTTTAGCAGTTTTTTTTTACTTTTATTATATGCATGTTTTGTAATTTGCATAATTGTTTTTCCTTTCTGTTCATGAACACTACTATTAATTTACAATGAAATATTTTCTGTAACCGTCTTCAAAAGTAATTTTTATAACTATTTCTGCCAACCAGATACAGCACTGTATATGAAATATGGGTACTATCCGAAAAACGCTTACCTTCCATGCCACGGGCTGATTTCTTATGGTCTAAACTGCAATAAGACTGATCAAAACCAAAAACCACAACACTTTACGCTAAGCAGGTTATGTCACTCTCTGCCACTCTGTGTTCTGCACCTGCTCCTTGCGCGATCAGAACACGCCGCGCCGCTGCCAACTGTTTGCTACATTGCCAATTTCAGCACTATGGCAACAAGAATATTCCAATAGTAAATGTCGTGAAGAAATAAGCAGGATCTATCCAATCCGACATAATAATAACAACTAAAATTTGTAAAAAGTCAAATATAATCTGTGATGTAGACCTCACAATTAGTAATAATTTCAACAAAAATAGTAAGAATATTTATTTGAAAATACTTTAGGGTCTAGTTAAATCTTTTGTCAATCAGATAAACATTCATTTTTCTCTAAATATTCAGTAAGTGGTTCTGTTTTGCAAAAGTAGATGGTTCGCTTCCTATCGTTATTTGAGACAGATCTTTCATATCCTTTTTTCTCTTTCGGACTCAATCCTTAATGTTATCTTTGAATGTGATGCATACCTATGTTATACGTAACATACGTCAAGAAAGTTATGTTAATGTTAAGTTTATGTCATATTGCAGAAACGTTCCTCAAGCGCAAATAACGAACATTGCAGATACGTTGCAAATCAGTATGTACTCAAAATACATATTACCGAAACATTACCTAAATGTACCTCCCAAACGTTTCATTTATGCAATACATTTGAAGATTTGAAATGTTTCTGATATATACTATGTTTAGCGGGTTGTGAAAACTTCTCACAACTATTGCAAAAATCTTCTATGTCACTTCCCACAATCAAAACGTCGTCATAATATGGAATCACTCCAGGAATTCCAATCATGCGGCTATCTATAAACTTCTGAAAAAGTCATGGTGCGCCAGATACGCCAAATTGCAATCGATTATCTCGATACGCCCCTAGATGCGTAATGATTGTGCAAGCTGCTTCTTCATCAACTTGAAGTTGTTGAAAAGCTTGTGAGAAATCTTCCCAAAGATTTTTCCTCTTGCAAGTGTGGCTAAGATTTCAGATACTGATGGCATAGGATAAGGATGTAATCGTAGTGCTTTGTATATGGTGGACTTATAGTCACCACAAATTCGGATTGTTCCGTCTAGTTTCATAACAGTAACAATTGGGGTTGACCATTTCGGATAGGTAACCAACTGCGGCACTCCCTGCTTCTCAAGTCTAATTCCTCATCAATTATCGAAATTAATGCAAAAGGTACTGTGGAGACCGGTGACCGCTGCTGACTAATGCCCAGGGTGGAGGAGAACAGCAGCAGACGAGCGAAGGAGATACGAGCGAAGACGGCGGCGAATGTGACATTCATTGTCATTATTATTATAGAATTGTTGATAAATAAGGTTATTTTGGTTTTGAGCGAATTGGTTATTTATTACCCTTGCTACTTGGGGTAGCACAATATTGGCGACGAGGATTATCGAATCCACGAGTGGTAAGAACGGTTCATTTCTTTTACATCTATTATTGAAATACCGATACATAGATAGCGAGGAACGGCTCTGAGCCGACGTTGAGATKCCCGAGCCCCAACCGCAAGGGCCACACAAGCACCGAAGCGAAGGGCAGCAAGTGCCGGGAATAGAAGGGCTTAGAGCACCAAAACGAGAGAGTACCAAAGAGGATAAAAAACAGGAAAATAAGGCCTGACGAGGAACTGTTACGTAGTAGAGTGACAAACAGAAAAGTAAGTGAATAAATAGTATATCGATGAGTCATTTGGATAATTTTCCATTCCGACAACGCCTTGTCAAGTACGATCATGCTTGTTGAACTAAAAGTTTGACTTTTAATTTTCCGTTACAAAAAAAAACATTCGAAATATATCTACATATACATATATTATTTTTCTTGTTTCTTTCTCACTTGACAGAGCAGCATGACGGACGCAGGAATTAAACAGTTCTTGGGCGATAACGTCGACAAAGCATTGATGAGAAGTGAACGGGAAAAATGGCTTAGGTTCTTATAACTGTATTTGGCGGCATCAAAAGACATCACCGATGTTGCTAAGATAAGAAACAAACTGTTGCACTTAGGGGGGCCGCAATTGCAAGAAGTCGCATATAGTTTGCCGGGTGCGATAGAAACAGTCAACGAGGAAACCGAAAATGATGTCTTCGAAACGTTGGTTGACAAACTAACAGATTATTTCTCCTCGAAGCAAAACACATTTGAACGACACATTTTTCGAGGTATCAAGAAAGAAGAAGGCGAGGGTTTCAACAAAAACGGTGTTCTTTTGGACGCACAGAAGCCGAAGCTACCGTGATTAACATCAAGGACAAAATAATTGATAGTTAGGCTTCTCTGGAGTTGAAAAAAAAGCTTTGGAGAAAGAGCGAACATTGGAAGAAATTATCGAACTGTGCAAGGTTTATGAACAAATTGAGGAACAGTATACAACGATGAATGAAGTACCTAGCACACCAAGTACAAAGTACATATACGGCAGTAAATAAAATTGCTGCTCAACAAAGAAAGCGGTTTGATCAATGTCTAAGATGTGGGAAGTTTGGTCATGTAGGAGATCTGATTAAGTGTCCTGCAAAAGAAGCCAGGTGTCATAAATGTGGTTTTAGAGGGCATTTTGCACCGTGGTGCAAGACTCGACAGTCTGGAAAGAGACCGACATATTTTCCGACGCCCGACAATAGAAACAAACGGTTCAAAAGCGGAGTCAATCGCGTTAACAACGAGGAATCAGAAGCACAGGAGGACGACATCATGAGAACGTATGACTGCTTTAAAGTAAGCACTATGGCATCACACTATAAGGGGCAGGTGCCGGACGATTTAATAGTGTTTAATTGGAGGAATACGTTTAACATTACTTATCGATTCTGGTTCCAAAGCAAATATAATTAGCGACCGAGATTGGGAATTTCTGACAAAAAGTGAAGCGGCTGTTGGGGCATAGCAGAAATTAAGGACGTTCTAAGATCGTACGCATCCGGTAACGCATTTGAAATTAAACACAAATTCCTGACAACAATCAACATCCCAGGACAAAATGAGTTTATCACATCGTTTTATGTAGTGAAAAATGGTTATATCTCATTAACTGGAAAGGAAACCGCCAAACAATTAAGGATCCTAAAATTGGGCTTGGAAGTGAATAAATTGGAAAAGGTCATTCCTTTTCCGAAGATAAAATACGTATTGGTATAATTATCAATTGGCCCATACGAGAAACCAGTACAACAGCCTCTAGGACGGGTGCCTGTAGCAGTTGAAAATCAAGTGGAAGAGATTTTGAATGAGTTGCTATAGAAAGGACATCATTGAAAGTGTGTCAGTACCTAGCGTTTGGATCTCACCCATTGTTGTCATTTTTAAACCCAACGGAAATATTCGCACGTGCGTTGATATGCGTAGAGCTAATGAAGCAATCTTAAGGGAAACACCCACTCCCTACGTTTGAATCTTTCATGACAAAGCTTATGAATGCCCAATATTTTTCTCGTTTAGATTTGAGAAATGCTTTCCACCAGCTGGAGCTTGCAAGTCGCATGATAACCACATTCATAACTCATAGGGGTGTGTTTAGACACAAGCGCCTGACGTTTGGAATTAATTCAGCCCCTGAAAAATTCCAAAGTTATGGAAGTTATCTTAGCAGAATGTAAGAACTGCCTAAATTACATTGACGACATAATCGTGTACGGTGCCACAGAATTAGAGCATGATGAGTGTCTAAATAAAGTAATGTATGCTTTGGAAGAGAATAAACGCTCTTCTTAATGAGGAAAAGCGCGTACTGAAAGTGAAAGAGATAGATTTTCTGGGACATAAGCTGTCAGGGCAGGGTATAAAACCAGACCAAAGGAAAATAAAGACTATATTAGAGTTTCGTGCCCCAGAAAATAAAAAAGAAGTGTGGTTTTCTGGGTCTTTAACATATCTCGGAAAGTTTATTCCCGACTTAGGAACAACATCGGAAGCACTGCGACAACTGTTGAAAGAAGATACTAAATTCGAGTGGACTAATGATCAATTCAATCAGCTAAAAGCGTGTTTAGCTAAGCTTCCTACTTTGGCATATTTCGATCCGCAAAAGCGAACCCGCTTGATAGCGGATGCAAGTCCTGTGGCACTAGGTGCTGTACTGCTGCAGTTTGATAATCACGACCCAAAAGTAATCTCCTTGGCAAGCAGGAGTCTATCCGAAGTAGAGAAACTGAGAAAGAGTTTAGCTTTAGTATGGTCGGTGGAGCGTTTCTACTTTTACCTAGCTGGACTCGAATTTGAACTGGTAACAGACCACAAACCCTTTTTTTTAAAGCCGACATCGAAACTGCCAGCACGAATCGAAAGATGGCTGCTAAGGCTGCAGGCCTTCAAGTTCAAAGCCAGGAAAATCCAACATTGCAGATTCGTTAACCAGGCTGTGTAAACTGCAGGATGAAGTGTTTTGATGAAGAAGGCGAAAATCACGTATTCTCAATCATAGAAAGAAATGCTCCGAAAGCGATTAAAGTATCTGAAATTGTTACAACCTGCAAAACTGATGAGGACGTGTCAGAAGCAGTAGATAAAACCAATAATGAATTGGCTATTGGCTATTTTCGGATAAAAGTGTATTTTCACAATTCAAGTCTGAACTTTACACCGTGGGCCCGGTTTTGTTAAGAGGTAACAAGATCGTTATACCACAATCGTTAACACGAGTGTTGGAACTAGCCTACGAAGGACACCCGGGGGAAACGATAATGAAGAGACGATTACGAGCCAAAGTTTGGTGGCCTCTGATAGATAGACAGGCAGAACAGTACGTGTGGCAGATAGATCTTCGTCGATAGACAGTGTTAGATTCTTCCACCACACGGTGTATTGCAGGAGTAATATTCAACTTCTCGAAGGACCAGTAGAGACAATAAAGCACTAAGGTTGTGATCCTGTGACGCTGTATTGTAATTATCAGGGCTACAGATACATTCCCTGATATTTGAAGAACAAGTAACTTTTTACAGAAAGTGGAATGACAAATTTATTAACAGAATGTCAGAATTATTTCATAGCTAACTTATAAACATGAATATGCGCAGCGGGTCTGAACATCATATTATAAGCTACCGTATGGGCGGTAACAGTACGTAAAGAAATGTAGAGATTGCCTACTGGTGTCTCAACCCAACAAACCCCCACCAATGGCGAGGCACAAATTTCCAGAGGGACCATGGCAATGTGTCGCAATAGGTTTAATGGGACCGCTGCCGAACAAKGACATGGTTTTAGTAGTAATAGATTATTATTCTAGATACCAAGAAATGAAATTTTTGAAAACTACATCCTCAGTAATAATAGAACGGTTGGCAGAAATATTTTCGCGACTTGGGTATCCTCGAAGCATAAGGGCCGATAACGGCAGACAAGTTGTGAGCACCGAATTTAAACAGTTCTGTAACAACAATAGCATTGAATTGATCCAAACGCCACCCTATTGCCTCAAGCGAATGGAGAGGTGGAGAGAATATGAACAAAGCGATCCCGAAATGTCTAAAAATTGCCCATGCCAATGGCCGCGATTACCAAACGGAAATATACAAATTTAACCAGATGTACAACGTAACCCCGCATGGCACGACAGGAAAATCGCCTTCCGAATTGCTATTTGGTAGAAACATGAGACAAAATACCCTCTATAACTGACCTAATAAATGAGCACCCCGACGAAGAAGCTAAGGACAATATTATCAACAGACAAAGGGGAAAAGAAAGAGGACAAACGCAGAGGATCGAAATTTAATAACATAAAGCTTGGGGACAAAGTTCTACCACAAATTATAAATGCCTTAAATAAACTGGATGCTAGTATTGAAAATGAAGTTATGAGCGAATTGGTTATTTATTACCCTTGCTACTTGGGGTAGCACAGGTACCTTTATTGCTCTCAACAAAACAGGTTTGACATCTGGATCCATGTCAAATGTTATGGAAGGTCCTTTGTACTTTCCAAGTTCATCAGAAAATATCTCGTATTCCTGTAACAGAGCTTGTATGATGATGCATTCACCTGCAAAATTCCCTAAAGTTCAATCCCTCAAACCAATTCCTGCCTATTAGACTTCCCACTGCAGCATCAGTGACTCAGAGGAAGTCTTCCTTCAAAATTGGCATATTCCACATTGACATCACAGGAACCTAGAATTCCAATGGTTCGCTGTTGATAATCCTTTAAGACTTTGAGACCATAAAGCTATAAATGTTTTCTTGGACAATACTGTCATAGCTGCACCACTGTCAGCCTCAAATTGACACATTATTTTTCTTAGATTCGCGCAAATGGCTGGAAAGTTTGTTTCAGTGTATGTAACAATTCGAAATACTTACTCCACTATACTCATTTATGAAATAGAACGATGTTTTTCGTGTCACAGTTTCAATTGTGATTAATTCTTTTTTTTGGGTGTTTAGTGCTTGGTTGTACTTGATAACTTTTCCAAACCAAATCTTTTATTGTATATGACTGATGTACACAAGTCTTTCGCTCTATAACTATACTGAAAGCTCTTCATCAGTATATGACGTATTTTTGAAAATGAAGTACCAAACATTATGAAAGTATTTTTAATGGATTGCCCATATTATAGATGAATACTGGTTACCATTTATCGATTTATTACATTTTTGTAGGTACAAGTGAATTTTTACCACAATATAAATACAATTCTCATAAAATGTAAAGCCTTGTCAGCATTTTATTAGTTTTTTGCTATTTTAGACGAATACTTGCCATTCTTTCGGAAGATAATGATGCTATACTACGAAAATGTGTTTGTGAGGATGCTATGCAAGATTTATCTGCCACTATACTTTATAGTACATGCAACTGCAATGGTTCCAGTGTCATCTATAAGCTTGAAACCAATCAAATATATAATGCTGCAATACTGGCAATCAGTGCACACGTGAGTTCTTAAATAAATGTTGAAGAAAGAGAGCTTCAAATTCATTCCGGTTCTTTCCTTTACAGGAAGTAATTACTGTTGTTCTAGTTGAAATAGTACGTAATGACATAATGCAAATGGACGAATTAAAGAATAGAACATTTTGGTCGCCAATTGGGGCCTCCAAGCGATTGTTGCATAACTTTCGCCATCTTGTTCAGACTTTTAAGATATTATTGTTCGTTGGAGTTTTGAGCATCATAATCTTATGTATTAGTGCGGTCTTACTTGAAATACACCCTGATTGGCCAGTCATCGACAAAAACAATCCAGTTCAGTATTCAATTTTTCTGGTAGCGTTTATGATACATTGCGTGGGAGCGTGCGTCATAGTTTACGCATATTCTTGTATGTTTTTCTATGCCTGCATTCATGTCTACATGCAAATGGCTTTACTTACCGAATATTTGCGGAAAATTTCTAAAGGCTTGAGAGGATCGAACGAGAATCAAGGTAATCCGTTGGTAAAGGATAGAATGCTTTATGCAATAAGGCAACCCTGCAAACTGAAGAGGTCGGTATCTTTGAAAAGAAATTCACGTCTTTAAAAATGTTCGTTTTAGGTTTGCCAAAAGAGTGATGGAAACGTATGGTCCGAAGACGCTAGCCATACCTATTATTACTGCAATGGTTTCTTTTTCTATCTGTTTGTATGGAATAATTGAAGTAAGTTAAAACAGATTACTGACATTATTATTATTATTATTTTCGGTTTTAAATCCAATTCCCTGGCTATAACAATTCTACATATCAAATACAGAACTTCTTGGAAGCAAACCCAATAGTTGTGTTACGTGTTACCAATACTTAATTTTTTATAACGGAGCATTTGATAGCATATAATTATGCCATTTTGGCCCAGAGGGTTCTCACACAATAATAATGGATCAGTTTCTCGTCTCTTTGATATTATAGTTCATATTAGCTAAAATCAACCCAGTAACACCATGAAAAGACTTTAAAGTCTGGTCTTTGGTTTATATTTTAATTATAGGGTTGATTTTGTCTTCAAATGGAGAAAGAACTGGCTCATCTAAACTATTGCAATCTCTGACTACTACAGCTCACTAGAATGCATACACCTGTAATCCAGATGTGGACCAGCGATTTTTTTGTTTTAATAGTTTACAGCTTAGCTATTTGAGCAGTACAAGTTTATTCGACATAGTTGTGGAATATTTTGAAGCAAAAAGGAATATTTATTTCTATAACCGAAATATGGGAGATTATACTTATACAATAAAATGTTCTTCGCTTGTTTCTATGTATTCTTAATGAAGTCAAAGAATACTTGGGTTGCACTGGAAACAAACATGAGGTTATTTAGGGCGTTTTGACGGCTTCCTGCACTATTCATTTTTCATTATTCAACATGGTTTTAACTCGATACGGGGTTGAGAGGGTGTTGTAGCAAAATAACATTGTTTGCACTTTTAAAATGTTTTCTGTCGTAAAAGCATTAGGTACAAGTATTCACGAAACTAGTGTATTATGTAGTCCGAAATGTTCTTGAATCATATGACTAACTCCTATGAAATGAAAGATGTCACTATCATGTAAGTAAATTTGTACGTGAAGTAACAATACATAACAAATTCTTGCAGAAAGAAGTCTACCCGGTGCTTGCTTTCTTAATCAGCTTTTTTCTCATTCCTTCTCTTTACTGTGTTTCCGGAGAACTATTTTCATCAGGGGTAATAGGTCTTAATAATCTTTAGTATCGTCACCTGAGAACTTATTTTTCAGTTCGAAGAATTTTCTTCTCAGCTTTACAGCTGCTGTTGGTACAATTGGAATAACGCAAACAGAACTACTTTGATATTCTTGATTTTTACTCAGCGCGAGCCAGTCATAGAAGTATTTCCATGGCTCTATGCTAGGGTGCGTTATATAGGTAGGTATAGTCTCTATTTGAAGCTTTATTATATTCTAAACAGGCATTTTATTTCAGACCATAAAAACGCTGTACAGCGTTCTTGCATTATTAAATTCTACTCAAGTAAAGAAGTAGTAAAGAAGGTTGTAATGCTTTATAAAGGGTAAACAGCGAAAGCGTCAAATAAAGTTGTTCAATCAATTTATGGTCTATTTACTGTCTATCTAGCTGAATGGAGAGGAGCTGCGCTATACAATGGTAAGCGCCGTCTGCTAACAGGAGAGAGATGCGGAGGGATGGACCCTGTCGGAAATCCTGAGTTTGAATATGATTATTAATTAATTTTTATTAATGAAGCGTGAATAGTTATGATTGATAATAGACACGTGCATCGAAAACGAAACAGTAATAAAATCGCGTTATAAATTGGCACCCATCGTGGAGAACGGGTAACGTATTTACGAAAAGTATTGAAGAATTATTTGTCGTGTTTATGTCAAAACTGTTGAGCTGCATGCAACTGTGACAAACATCATTTGAATCATTGTCATTGCGTGAGTGAATCGTCTGTGTTTCGCTCGCATATCATCCATCGTGGAGTTCCATTATTGGTTAAGAAGTCTAAGAAACACACGAACACAGACCGCAATGAGTGACGACGAAGAAAATGCAGGAGCGACGCACCATCATCACCACCACATCCGCCACCGCAACAAGAGACACCTCAATCACAGCAACAACCAGGTACCGCGACTTTCGAACAGTCTTTATAAAGATTGTTCGAATATCTCCGACACTAATGCCTTACGCGGTATAGCCTATGCTCTTTGACAATTTTGCTGCGAAATAGTGGCAAGGAACCAAAGCTACTGTAAGTAGAGGGCAAACAGCTATAGAGCTTCTCCGCAATACGTCATCCAAGCCGCCACATCGAGTTTATAAAGAGCCGTTCGGCATACGAAAGGACAACAACGTCTTGACTGACGTTTTTATCTGTAAAGCACGTGCCATACTGGCACAACTACCGGACAATAAATTACCTGCAAAAAATGTACAACTCGACATGGTGTTTTACTGAACTTATCGAACAAGCTCGACAGGTAGAAGACGTTTTCGATGAAGAACTACCCGATTCGATAGCACGAATGAACGAAGTCTGAAGAAACCCCGATGCCAGGGCGCCGGAAGGAAGCATGCCGTAAATTTCTGGCAAAGGCTGCCAAAAGTGAAAATGTGTCAGCGTCTGCGCTGGTAGGAGCATCTGGACCAACCCATAATTTTCAGTCATGTAAACCTGTCAGCTGTTATGGATGTGGAAATGTTAGGTACGGACGTTCAAACTGTCCATTCTGATCCTGTAAAACCAATGTTTCGTCCTCATCACTAACTGGAGAGAGATGTCTGTATTCTTAGTGCGTCCACGCAACACACCCTTAATCCGCGACCGCGACAAGCTTTGAACATTACTATCAACGGTTATAATGATACTAGACTGCTGGATACCGCTGCGAAATTAAGTATTTGTGGAAACACCTTGCACATACTGTTACAAAAGATAATCAACGGCAGACGGTGACACCAAATGACCGGGAAGTACTCCATAAGCGTTTAAATGTCATGTTGAGTAACCGTACAATTCCAATCACCTTTGTCGTGTTCCCGGACGTAGACAACAACACCTTACTAGGTGTGGATCTCTGATAAGATGCTAAAATCAATCTGAATTTATGTGACGGCTTGTGGTATTTTGGCGATCACCCTAAGGAAACTAAGGAAACCGCGCGTTCCAGTACACCCATAGCCGCGAGTTTAGAAAAACAAGATAAGTTTCGTCTTAACGCATTCCTAGGGCCGGATGCAGAAACGCGAATCAATTTGATCGCGGTTTTAACCTAGGATCAAATCATGGTTCTTATTGGTGTTGCCATGCTTTGATCCTAGGTCAACACCGCGATCAAATTAATCCGCGTTTCTGCAACCGGGTGCTAGACCAGCAAAATGAAACGTTTGCACATAACGGTGAGCCTACGCCGTTTTGCGAACATTTTATAAACGCAGGTGATCACCCTCCTATTTCCGTACCCCCTTATCGAATTAAACCTGTAAAGGCACAGATTTTGCGGAAGGAATTTGATGATTTGCTTGAAAATGGGGTTATTGAAGAGTATGAAAGTACGGGACACTGCTTCTTTCCTTAAATTTGGGCGGGTGATTTGGGTGGTGATAGAAACCGAAAATTTTGTACCACAAATTACTCCATATCTTTTGAAAATATCCGATGCCTGGAAAGATGCCAACATCACCTCAGAGATGCGATAAGACAAAAGGAAAGAGTTTGCCGATTGTTCACGGCGTTCCGCTTCACCGTTCAAGGTCGGAGATTTGGTTTTGGTGGAATCTCACACATTAGCAAATCTGCCAACCAGACTACTGCAAAGTTCCAACTTAAAAGAGATGGTCCTTACGTGATTAGCCGAGTAGTCTCAACTGTTTGAATATGATTATTAGGTATACTGAATTTTCCAGAACTGACGACACCTACTGCTTCATATGTTTTTAGAAAGGGATTTATTCCACAGTTACGTTTTTGGTTAAAATTTTCAAGTTCCTAAAGCAACGAAAATTGTAGTTTACATTGTTGTATAACTCATATSCTCATTTACTGTTAACTATACAATATCGATATATGGGTAACTGCCGGCTAGCGATAGAACCAGCTGGTGCAGACCCGCTTCGCTCGGTCACTTCCTTTTTATATCCCTTAAAAGACTAGACAATTAAGCAATTGCGGAAGATTGCATAAAGTTATAGAAATTGTGGTAACTTTCAGATGACCTTATCAAAAGTAGATTTTCAATATCTTTGTTAACGGGTTGTCTTGTTGAGTAGTCGAGTCTAGTATTGCTTATGATGCGTGAATACGAGTAATTGAAGTCGAGTCTAGTCTTGCTAATGATACGTGAATAGAAGTAATTGAATATTTCGTGTTTTTAACGTGATATATTTTAAACAAATTTTTTGTTACAACTCTTTTTTTGTTTCTATCGTGCCCGTTTCTATGATTGTACTCTATGATTGTACAAGCTTCATCTCGAACCGGTTTCAGCAATGTGCCACACTTGGGAGTTCTTTTATCTGATGAAGTGCATATTTTCCAAAATGGTCTTATGACCTAGAAACGCCGATTTCAGACATCTCCACCGCTAAGACGGTTACGGCAATGTGCTGCATATTGGTCTTTCGGAAAATGGCAAGATAAGAGTAATTATCTAATAGAACAGGAAGCCGACGACGAACAAATGTTTGGTTCCCTAGTACAATTAGCACAAACAACGGTGTCACTAAGCCGAAAACATCTGGAGTATTCTGTAATGGAAGAACAGTGGGATAAAAAAAAACAAGGAAATGGCGGAATACGTCTTTAGGCATACCCATGATATTACGGCCAAATTCTTAGTATCATGTGGCATACCGTTGTTGATATAAACGTTTGCTTCGTAAAGCATAATGTAAAGGAGCGCACGGGGATGAGCCGAGAAAACCTCATAAGAAGCTATTGAAATAATAGAAGATAAGGAGAATGGCCTGAGTTACTTAGAAATGCCGAGAAAACTCGAAAATACACTGAGAAATGACGAAAACCTGATTTGGTTAAAAAATTATTTTTTTTTATAAACTACTGAGAAGGAAAATATCCCCTAAAACATGGAAGAAAATGATGAAACAAGCAAACTCTTTGGTAGATGATAAATGAAATATTACAAGAGATCCGGCGAACTGGTGGACTAGCCGACACCGTAGTTGCGTTAGAACGCGTAATAAGAGAACGGTGAGTAAAAAGCGAATAGACAAATTTAAGACATATTATAGAGTGCTATCTTAGTGAAAGAGCTCTGCTGGTGGGAGGAAGAGGTCAAGTTGGATGTTGCGTGCGGAGTACTCGAAGGCTCGATATTAGGACCCACTGTGGAACCTGTATTKTAAGGCTTTAAAACTGGATGTTCCAAGAGAGGTGGTCTTTGGTCATCACGGCCAAAACGTCGGGCCAACTAGCAGAATAGCTAAGGTAGTAGATAACATTGTCATCTATCATTAACAACCTGACTAAAGCCTAGGGACTTTAAAATTGGCATGATGACAAAGCCACCTAGCGCCTAAACAGCAACTATTTCCTAAAGGAATTGACCTCTATACTGCCAAATATGAACAAATCTATTTCACTTTTATTAAAGCTCCTCCTCCTTTTATTAAAGATCTAGTGCAGACAGCATGGACATAGAGCTTGGTTTGCGTATACACCAAAGCAATGGTATATGTTGTCAGTGAAAAAAGCAAGGTGACTGAATCTTGAAAGGTGGCGACAATCGTTGCGGCGTTAATAATTTCCATATAGTTTCTGATAGTTTCATTTCTGTTATTGACGGATTTGACACCTACGATTGCTATAGGCGAAGTGAAATCCGATAATCAGAGAAAACGTCGAGAAGTACGACTCCCTATACATTTCCGGTTCGGTCTGCGCCGCTGTATAGGAAGGTGTCGGTAGAGGTCGCGCGCGGCGTGTGGCGGCAGGTTTGAAAATATGCTAGAAGGAGTGCTGCACTGCTAATCTGCTGGTATTTTTTATTTAACTTCAAAATGAAACAATGAKTCATTGGAAAACGTTTATTTACAAAACAATAAAAAAAAATACAATAGTAAATCATAGGATGAGACAAAATTATTTACTAATTACAATAATTCAAATAGCTGAACACAAAGAGAAATAAATGATATGCATACATAAATAATATGTACAATAGCAAATAAAACTAATTTCGTGGTATAGTGTATAAATATTGTATGTACAATAACGATGCTTATACAATAGATAATTTACAATGTTCCCATTTTCAAATTAAGGGGTATAGAAATATGACATCATGTGTACATAAAAAAGTTTAACGAGCTTCTTGTGCAGCTTTAGCCAAAAATTTCATTAAAATCAATATGTTCTGTAAACATCTATGGTTTTAAGGCACCGTGTTAATCTTATTTGATTTCCTACATGAAGGAATATTACACAATACATAAATTTTGTTACTGGCATTTACAATTATGGAAGTTCAGTAATTGAACCATTTATTTGTTACTTCTTAAAGACATGTGGAAACAACACAATGCAAGTTTTAACAAATTAATGAAGAAACTCATTAAGCTGTAATTAAGGTAATGAAGTGGAAGTTTTCTATTCTTATTTTATTCATTTAGCTTTTCATATTAAAGTTATAACAATTGTATACGATGTTGAGCTGAACTAATAAATACGAAATGTTTTTATTGTTACTATTATTCAATAATTTCATGGGTTCTAGAGTATTTCGTAAATTTATTGCTTCAGAATATAGACTGTAGAAAAAACTCTTAAAAACTTTCAGAAAACAAAGTTTTATAAACAGAAAGCTTGAAACACCGATAGTTTTTGTATTTACTTGTATTTTTGTATTACTATACTGAGTGCATGCAGTCTGTGCTTGATAAACAAAGTTATTGTAAGTAATGAATTATTAAGAATATTTGTGGATGTGAATAATATAAAATAATACTGTATGTCTATAAAATGCAAACTTGACACTTGTAACGATATAGAATAACTTATTTATCCATAATGCTGGAACTTGCGCATCTTCCGCCTTACTTATCTTGCTTCTTTTCTAATCTGCTGGTTTTCTTGATGCCATCGCTTGCACCACAAAGGAATTCCTTATATGACAGACAGAACGTACAATGTCCCCGATGACGAAATTTTGGTGTTCGTTTATTCCAGAATGGAAGGATACTTTTTGCAACATCGTCAACAAAGTAGTACGAAATGGTAGAGAAACAACTTTTCATTAGAACCTATAACATTTAGGATTCCTCTTCAGAAGCGCAATTGCCAGTACCTTCTCTACCGTCTTACGTCTTCAATGGGGATTCCACTGAAAAAACAAAGAATTATTTATTATTTTTTAAATTAGATCTAGGTATTTCACCTACCTTTAAATAAGTTTCTTAAAGAAGGGGAATCTGCAAGTCCTGTCAATGCCCCCACATCTCCAGATTTATTTTTGTACTTTCTATTCAATTTGAAAATGTAGGCCTCTTTGTTTTCCACCGTATGCATAAGACGCCTTCTTTCTAGATGAAGCGTTTGCCCTTGACATGTCTAGCTGCTAGATGTTTCAGCTAAAATATATGATAAGTTAATTCCTAAGATATCATAAATGCACAATATTTTACAGGTTAGGTTAGCACATTCTATACCAATTAAATCGGTATGCTTACATAACTGCCGGATATAACGAGGGAACAGCATGTAGTCGCAATTTTCGCGTAACTAGATTTAAGCTACAAATTCTATAATTGCCAAAAGAAAAGCCATGCATATATAAAAGTATTGTTAATATAATTTAGCTATATTAATAAGCAGCATGCACTTACTTTTCAGCATTAGAAGGAAAATAATGCATTTTTCCCACAAGCACATCACTGCATCTGCAGACCAAGCAACGACACTGTTGCATAATGTTAATTGCTACGGGAATCTAGGGGTACCTATGATAAGTTTTCTTAACAAAAATAGTATCACAATTGCTATTGTACTACTTACATTTTACAATCAGATGGTGGTGATATTGGGTTACACACCTTTAACCAACCAGTACTGCTGCTAATACGTTAATGAATTCTACATTAACGAAGTACATTTCCTTACTCAAAATAGTTACTTAACGCATACTCCTGCTGCTTTTGTACTTTAGCTTTTGCTCTCAGACTCAGACAGCCAAAAAAGATGCTGGAGTCACTAACCCCGTGTGTCTCCACAAAGCAGCAAGACCACTATAAACCAAAGATTAATCAATAACAATATCTTATCCCCCAATAACTACAAACTTACCAAGTTTACTCTTGTAGCAGTGCAATCGCCACGCACAGCCGTAGTTCAACCAACGCCATCGSTGCAACTATACKACACAAGAGCCCAGAGTACTACATCATGACATTTCAACAATGGTAACTTACCAGGCTTCACTAGTTCTTAACACTTTTATGTAATAATAACGCAACGAAAGGAAATAAACGTCCAAACAAACACAAAATCGTACTTAACCCTATAATTCGAAAAAGCAATTGTTACCCTCTGACCTGTCTTTGGATAGCGTTCGCTGCCACCACTACACCGGAGTGTAGAAATTTAAGTAGGGGCTAACTCCCCACGTTGATCTTCTCTTCGGGACGAGAGATACCTTCGAAGCACGGAGTTTACTTAGCTATTTTAATAAATTAAACCCCGATTTCTGACTTTACTTAAATTTATTGATAAACTCGATGAAAGAAAATTATCAAACAAACAAGATGACTAAAGAATTACGATTGATACATATAAAGAACAAATGTGAAAACTGTCGTAGGAACATATAGCAATTATCCAGTATTTCTTTTAAATCGTTGTTAATTAGGTTACTGGAACTGACCAAACAAAGTTAAATTTACTTGAAATTTTGGAAAACAAGTACAAACAATAATTACCGAAATGAAAAGTTTAACGATACCCAAAAGCGAGTCCCTCGATGTGAATTATCCAAGAAAGGGTAAATCCGTATCGTCGTAAATGAAAATCTTAGCCCACTTTGATACTTTAACACGCGACAAAAACTTAATAAAACTTACAACTGAAATGTTCGATTTAAAGTTTACGCGACGACGGTTACCAGGGAACTGATTTTGAGATCTTTTGAGGGAATCTGGAACCCACCGCAAATTTTGCCGGAACAGCAATACTCGCGGTTGTTTCTCACGTCGCAAAATTGCACCATCGGTGAGAACACTATGGCAATCAGCTCATCGACACGTTCGTTTCCATTTCCTTACTTTTATTACAAAAGGTGTCTAATAAAATCGCACATACGCGCGTACTGCTGTTCATCAGTTTCCATGAGAATATCTCAGGTTTTGAATTTACACGAAACCCGGGTCGTTGGTCTGTACCGTCCGTTACAGTACTCCCTCAGAAGAAAAAATTGCTATACTTTCCTACAAGTATCAATTTTTTTCTTAGGTTGCCTACCAACTATCTAACTAGTAAATAACAATATGGTTAAAAACAAAAACATAAGGATGAATATAACTTGCATACTCTAAAGCTAATCATTTAGGAAGTGTCATTATACGTTTATATTAAACTGTCTCGCTCTCATCTGTTGGTGGACCGCTCGTTTCAGCACTACTCACAACGTCACAACACCTCGCGATCACCAAACTGCCTTGATGTGGTGGTGGGACTGCGTCGCTGGACTGCTACGTAGAACTGGTAGTTGGTATGTTATCGAAAGAATTAGGGAACTGGGATTTAATTACTTTAGAGGGAAAAGGGTGATACCTGCCCGGTCTGTTGCAGGAGGATTTATAATGATTCGACCAGGGATAATGTCTGTTGAATGTTTGAGACCTGAAATTTCTTTCGATAACGTATGGGGCTGCTTTAAGTTCTTTGCTGGCCTTCTACTGTCCAATGAGGATGTCCCGAATAGAGAGAACATCTGCTCCCGTACATCCTACTCGTGGCTTCTAAGTTTCTATCTTGCTCTTCAATTGGGTGCAAGGTCGGTACTTTAGGTTCTCCCTGTGCACTAAGCATCTCCTGTGAATTGAATCTGTATACAGTTGGTTGAGTGAACGCTTGTACGCTTGCTCGATGTAAAGTAACTTGCTGTTAATATACATGATCAGGTCCGTATTGGCCGGAATAAGTTCCATCTTACTCTTCATAAAAGGATGAACACTCCTTTGCACGATTAATAGTTTAGGGTGCTCGGTTTGCCAGGCGTCGCTGCTACATAAATGTGTAGATTCCTTTAGGGACATAGCAAATATCTTTTCGTTTTGTTCGACCACTACGAAACGTTCGGCGTCTTTGGTTTTAATAAGTTCCGCTGCGCCTTCGTATAACAAAGTGAATTTTTGTTCACAAGAAGTTTCTGGACTGTAGTCCCACACAGTTTCTCCATATTCCGTGTCTACACAATATCCATCTAAATATGGACAGGCTATTCCATTCTCTAGGCTAATTTCGTTGACATCCATCTTGACACGAGCCAAATATTCCCGGAGGTGAATTTTAACGGATGCCAGGACGATCACTTGTGACCACGTATGTCCGTCTTCTGTATAGGTTATTCCTTCACATGAACCATCATCTTTTAAATGTCCCATGAGCGTTAGAGATGCTGAAGTTGTAGTATTTTTCTTAACATTCCCAATTACTTGTTGAAACAATCTGAAGGAACCAAGTTTGTGAACGTCCTTGCATAGGTCCGCTCCTAGGGGATGAACATAATCAGCTAATCCACCTGCTACTGCTGACGTATGACTGTGCATTCCACAGTGCATCACAAATCGTGTTACTTCTATTAAGCAAGCTTTAACCATCTGCTGCTTGATCTCGTTGCGCTGGATCACTTGAATGTCTATTTTCTCGCCGGTATAGTCYCTGTCTGTTTCGGGGCACTTCGCTACGTCTTTTAACGACACTATAGTSATGTTCACGTTCGGATCACTGCAGTCATACACGATAAACGACTGGCACATTCCGCACATAACGATGCCGACCACCAGTACCAACAGATTCGAGGTCATTTTGGAACAGTTCTATTAAAGTTTCTGTCTCCCGGATCTTTGATAATATAGAGAAAAACTTATACTGGAATAACTAAAGGAACAATACACTTAACATATACAACTTAGCTATGGTGACCACAATTTCTAATCGAATTCCGAAAATGTGAAACGTTTAGGGGGTCGGTGTGGTCTTGTAGTGACCCTTACTCCGTCTCGAAAGATGGTGCCAAGCTGTTCAGCTTCAGCCTCCTGCCTTTGGAAATTTCCTGCAGGGCGCTGTTCTGAAGGCTGAGCATTTACTCCCGTCATAATCGTTCTTGTAACTTCTTCGGGATCAATGCCATAGTTTGTATCAAGATTCGCGTCTTTATCTTCGTGACCAGGTTCGTAACTTGTTTCTGAAAACTCTTGCTCGCGCATATGACATAATTTTAATCGGTTTGCATGGACAATCAATTCTTTCCTACCATTAAGCTTTCTGAGTTTATAGGTTACTGGCCCTTTAATTTCGACTACTCTATAAGGTCCCGTCCATGGCTTTTCTAGTTTTTTGGATAGCCCGGTTCGAATTGATGGATCATGTAAATAAACCAGTTGTCCTAAAGTAAAGTGCTTTTCCCTGGCTGTTTTGTTATATTGTATTGCTTGTTTCTCCTTTGATCTAGAAAGATTAGCACGAACTATGGTAAAAACAGAATTTAATCGGGCCATTAATTCCGAAACATAATTTTCGTCGGTATCGTACTTTACAGTTTGAGGCTTAAGAATGTTATCAAAAGGCAGAACAGGATCTCGGCCATGTAGTAGAAAGTATGGACTATAGCCAGTTGAACTCTGCGTATGGAATCTATAAGCCATCAAAACATATGGTACCCAAGTATCCCAATCTTGTTGGCTCTTTGCAACATAATGCGACATTATATCTTTAAATACTCTGTGGCTACGCTCTATCATCCCGTTTGATTGAGGGTGGTACGGAGTAGTCTGCAATTTATCCACATTTAAAAATTGACAAACGTTTTTCATTACCGCGGAAACAAAATTAGGGCCTTGATCGGTAAGAAGTTGCTTAGGAGTACCATGCCTTCCTATAATTTCGGTAACAAATACACGAGCTATCGTTTCTGCCTTTTGATCTGGTATTGCTACTGCCTCTACATACTTACTGAAATAATCCTGAAATGTCAGAAGATATTTATTTCCTGAATATGATGTTACGAATGGACCGCAAATATCCATCGATGTTCTCTCAAATGGATAAAGAACCTCTGGTAAATTAACCAACGGCACTTTGCATAGATGAGGAGACGTTTTCCGCTGACTGCATGAAACGCATTCCTTGCAGTATTTAATAATATCGGCTTGCATACTCGGCCAGAATAAACGAGATCGAATTAATGAAAGAGTTTTTTGTTGACCAAAATGTCCGCAAAATGGTAAATCGTGAAAGTCGTGTAAAGCTTTTCTAATATAACTCTTAGGCACTACTAAAACATCCTGATTGTGTATAGTTCTTTTATATAATATACCATCATTATCTACATAATAATTTAGTTCTGGATCATTTTCGGCATCCAGTTGTTGCATGATTGCTTGACAAAATTTATCGTGCTTTTGATGTTCCAAAATAGTCTCTCTGTCCCATGACGGAAGAAAGGTAGACGCCTTTTCTACTACCTTCACTTCCGCTACATACTGTGTAGGTTTATTTTTAGTATTATTAAAATTTTGGTTTTCGAATAGGTCACTTGACGTTGTGTCCGAATTATCCTGAGGGGCTCGACTAAGGGCGTCAACATGTCCATGTTTACGTCCTTGACGATGAATGATTTCAAAGTCATAGCTAGAGAGTAGAAGCTGCCATCGTGCTAATTTAGAAGTAGGATCCTTTAAGTTTAATAGCCACTTTAGTGGTCGATGGTCTGTAATTACGGAAAATTTCCTACCATATAAATAGCATCTGAAATGTTTTACTGCCTCTACCACAGCAAATAACTCTAGTTCAGTTGCACTGTAGTTACTCTGAGCCTTATTTAACTTTTTACTCCAAAAAGCAATAGGTCGTTCGAACCCATCATGCAATTGACTTAATATAGCCCCGATACCTAATTTACTGGCATCTGTAGATAGTATAAACGGTTCGTCAAATTTAGGGTGCGCTAATACCGAGTCTGAAGTTATGGACTTCTTTAAAGTTTCAATAGCTTGAAGAGCTTCCGGAGAAATTTCGAAGGTAGCTCCCTTTTTAGTAAGTTTTGTTAGAGGAGCAGCTATCATAGAGAAGTTAGGTATAAATCTGCGATACCATCCTACCAATCCTAAGAATCCTCGCAATTCTCTCACGTTATATGGTATGGGGAAATTTTTAACTGCCAAAAACTTTTCTTTATCTGGGTGTATACCTTCTTGATTAATAACATGACCTAAATATTTAATTTCGGTAGTTAGAAAATGACATTTGTTTGGCTGCAACTTTATATTAGCTTCTCTTAAGCGTTCAAAAACTAATTCGAGTTTTCTTAAGTGATCTTCTACCCCTGTCGAGTTGAATACTAAAATGTCGTCTAAATAGGCTAAACAAAATTCACCTGTCAACCCTGCTAAAGTAAAATTTATGAAACGCTGGAAAGTTGAAGGAGAGTTCACTAAGCCAAAACACATTTTGTTTGATTCCCAGTGTTGTCCAAGAGTGGAGAAAGCTGTCTTTTCCTTGTCACATTCTTCCATATCGATCTGATGATACGCGGCCTTCACATCAAAAGAACTGAAGAGAGTTGCATTATTAAACTGATCTAAGGTTTCTTGCAAATTCGGAAGTGGGTAGTAGTCACGCTTAGTCACGGCATTTAGCCCTCTGTAGTCAATACATAGACGTACTTTACGTTCGCCATGTGGTAAATCCTTAACTATTAGAACTACTGGTGCTGACCATGGTGAACTGGATGGGCGTATAATTTTAGCTTTATGTAACCTATCTATTTCAGCTTTTAAAATATCTCTCTGATGATATGGCACTCTGTATGGAGGCTTTGCTATGGGTGGTACGTTTTCCGTAATGATTTTATGTTTAACTTTAGTGGTACTACTAAGAGTTTCGTCGTCTGTACTAAACACGTCCCTATATCGTAGTATGAAACGGGAAACTAAATCTAAGGTGTCGGCATCCAAGTGACTTAAATTAAATTCACTTAGAATGTCGTTATTACTAGTACGAACTAAATTAACGGTATAATTTTTACTTTCATTAACTGGAACTACATTTGGCGTTGCGCTGCCGACCTTTAAATCTTTCTTTAGAATCACTTCTCTGGGTAAAACATTTATAAAGCGCAAGTTGCAGTATTTCGTATTAGTTTGCAGTGAGTTAGCTAGAAAGACTCCGTTAACGCCGGTTTCAGTTGGTTCAATAAGGATGTTATCGCCACGGATTTTACCTTTTATTACTCCTATAGAATGAATTTCACAAAAAGGCGGAATAATTAAATCATCGGATAATATAACTGAAGCATCATTGATTTCTTCATTTAACAAATCTACCTGCTTATATTGTGATCTTTTCATTTCTTGTTCTAGTTTAATTTTATTTAACTCACTCTGTCTTTGAGTAAAAGTTCGATAATAAGCCAAATCTTTATTATCGTTATCGCTAATATAACCGTGCTCTTCCACTACTACGTTGACTTCGAAATGATTTCGATTCAATGAAGAAATTTCCCTTTCACTGTGTTGATTAAAGACGGTATTATTAGCGTCCGCGTTATCAATATTACTTCCTTCATTATCAATACAATTAAGATTATAGTCTTGTTTAGCATTAGCCTTCGCAGCACTAGTACTATGAATAACATTTTGTTGTAAACGAGGTGTAACTTTAGTATTATTGACCTTCTCAGCATCCATAATACTTACTTCATGCTTACTTTCAACAATAGATTCTCGGTCAGTTTTAGCCTTCGCAGCACTAATCCTATTACCATGAACAATTTTTTCTTGTACGCACTTATTAGCTTTAGCACAAGTACCAACAAATAACGAGCCATCTTGTTCAAACTTATTAAAAACTTTTTCTTTACTGTTATCATCTGACAATATATACTTTACATCTACCTCATTTTTCTCTGTGAAAACATCCCCTGTTAGTATTTCAATATCTTGCAGATCAAAATTGTTAGCGCTATTAACAATCGGCACAACATAATCCCATATTTTAAATGTATCTTCGCCAAAATAAATTTCTGCATAAGTTTGTCGTAAAAAGTCTCTGCCTAAGATCCCGTCTCCACTAGTAATAATCCGTTCGTCGCATACAATCATTCGAAAATGTGAAATAGCCGGATATTCATGAACACCTAATGTCACTTCCGCTGTACCTAGGGCCTTAATTCCATGCCCTGTGATACCGGTTAAAACAAATTCATCGGATTCACAAAATTTTGATTTTTCTATATAACTATATTTAATTAACGAAACATCAGAACCGCTGTCTATTAAGAATTGACATTCGCGACCGTTAGCAATTAGAATGACAATGCTGGGTGTTTTTGATATAGGACTTAAGCTAAGTTTAGGGATTTGTACATAAAATTTTCGATCGTTATTAGCGTTGCAAGAGGTTCTTAATTCCCTTCGGTACGGGGAGCAATCGAAGGGCTCTGTAAGTTTAAAGACCTGTTAAAGGCAGAATTAGATGAATTTCTGTTATAAGTTGTCGTACGCGGATTTTGCGATGAGGGGCGTCTATCTAAATTTCTGTCATTGAAATCCCTATAATTATGCTGTTCGTTACCTTCTGAACTCCTGTTTTCAAAGTTTCGAGGGCGGTATTGTGGATTCGAATTTCGATTTTGCGTAAAATGCGCCTGACTATTGACCTGATTGTTTTGATTAGGGTAAGAATCTGGTCGTCGAGATTCGTTTCTAAAGTGCTGGTTGGGAGGTCGTTGATTTGGCCTAAACTGCGTTTGATTTGCGTTATACCTACATCGATTGGCATAATGATTCGGTCTACCACACTTAAAACATGTAACCGTCCCTACCAAGTGAGAGGGCTGCCTATTCTGCAACATAATCTGATTGAGTTCCTCTTGACGAGCAAATTCCTCGGCCTGTTCAATAGATAAATTTTGGGTTCTCATTAATAAAGGTCCTAGATTTCTTATTAAATCTCGCTTTAAACCACTTTTAAACTGATGCAACACTAATTCTTTACATTTGCGCTTAATACCTGCATCTTCGTAAGCTAACGAGTTTTCCAGATCTTCACGTAGAATTTCAGCACCTAATATTTTTAATCTTGAAACGAAATTAGACACGGTTTCATCGTGTCGTTGATAACATCTTGTTAATTTTATAAGCGATTCTCCCGGCACCGTAATTGGTGAAAACCTCTTCATGAATTTCTCCTTCAATTCCTCGTAACTGATATCATGACTTTCTAGATGGGGATCACTTTTTAAAAATCGATACGCTTCGCCGCTTAATCGATAACGGATTATATCAACGGTGATCTGACGATCCCAGTTGTCTAATCGAGCGCGCAGTTCTATTTTTTCGAAGTACTCCCGTACGTTTTCTTTTCCCGAAAATGACTACAGTATTGGCTATCATTCCCATGGTGAGACCGCCAGGCACCGTTCTAATTTCTGGAATCTCACCCTGGTCCTGATTAATTTGATTTGGTTCTGGAGCCAGAGCAGGAGCTTCCGCTATTTGATTATTGGCCATTATGCAACAAATTAATTAATACACTTTATAATAATATGATCGAAAATAAACCGTTAGTTAAATATCACACTAAAATACAACAAAGCAAATAAACGGTCGCATAAAGCAGTGCATGCAAAGCCAAGTTTTGTAATTGTTGTTTGTTCCCGCGTATATCTGGTAAATTGCTTATTTTAGTTTTAACAATGTTTAAATATTTTTTTTCAGTGAACTCCGTTTTCGAAATCCCTTTAGCTGCCACCAATTGTTACCCTCTGACCTCTGTCTTTGGATAGCGTTCGCTGCCACCACTACACCGGAGTGTAGAAATTTAAGTAGGGGCTAACTCCCCACGTTGATCTTCTCTTCGGGACGAGAGATACCTTCGAAGCACGGAGTTTACTTAGCTATTTTAATAAATTAAACCCCGATTTCTGACTTTACTTAAATTTATTGATAAACTCGATGAAAGAAAATTATCAAACAAACAAGATGACTAAAGAATTACGATTGATACATATAAAGAACAAATGTGAAAACTGTCGTAGGAACATATAGCAATTATCCAGTATTTCTTTTAAATCGTTGTTAATTAGGTTACTGGAACTGACCAAACAAAGTTAAATTTACTTGAAATTTTGGAAAACAAGTACAAACAATAATTACCGAAATGAAAAGTTTAACGATACCCAAAAGCGAGTCCCTCGATGTGAATTATCCAAGAAAGGGTAAATCCGTATCGTCGTAAATGAAAATCTTAGCCCACTTTGATACTTTAACACGCGACAAAAACTTAATAAAACTTACAACTGAAATGTTCGATTTAAAGTTTACGCGACGACGGTTACCAGGGAACTGATTTTGAGATCTTTTGAGGGAATCTGGAACCCACCGCAAATTTTGCCGGAACAGCAATACTCGCGGTTGTTTCTCACGTCGCAAAATTGCACCATCGGTGAGAACACTATGGCAATCAGCTCATCGACACGTTCGTTTCCAMTTCCTTACTTTTATWACAAAAGGTGTCTAATAAAATCGCACATACGCGCGTACTGCTGTTCATCAGTCTCKATGAGAATATCTCAGGTTTTGAATTTACACGAAACCCGGGTCGTTGGTCTGTACCGTCCGTTACAGCAATATGGCGGACAAATGCGTAATCTATCGTAATCGTCCTAGTGCGTAATCATGTGCACGACGCAGGCGTGCAAGAATGCCACATTTATTTCAAAATAATAATGTTAAAATCAATCTCTGAAATCCAGCGAAAGCTTATTTATATATCGTCCAATATTTCAGAGTATTAAGTCACAATCAAAAATATTCTTAAGCACTATTAATAAAAAGTTTGTAATAAAAGTGATTGGAATAAAGTGAATTTCTTATAACAGAATAAGGAAAAAATTGTGCAATCTGGTAACTACACAGTTTGGCGCTGCTACGAGTTTGACCAATCGGAATGCAGAATCACCGCGCTCGTGCTGCCCTCTCAGCTCCTTCCCAACTGAAGACAGAGATAAAAGTAATAGAATAATGCTAATGTTAAACAAGGATAAAATTTCGCTCAAAACCGAACCAATTTCCTTATTTAGTTAACGTTCTGAAAATTTTTCTATGCCGATAATACTTGCTTCCCCTAGCACCATAGGGAAAAATTATCATTCTGTCTTTTGTACTCACGGATCAAACTTGAGACTAGATTTGCGGTAAGGTAAGGTAGCAATGCAGTCAACGTCACCTTAAGGTCACTACATATTAAAGATAGCGACAACGGTTGCGATGTATATGATTTTTGATGATTTCTTATACTTCCATTTCTGTTAGCGCCTGACTTAAACTATAACTGCAGTCTGACATAACACTGACAGCTGAATATTATATTTTAAACAGACATGACCATAAGCACCGCAAGCTAGCATCTGCTGGGCGAAGGGCGATTTTGAAATGCGGCAATATTTTTCCTGCTCTTTTTCCCGCACCTAAGGGAAACACATCTTGTGTCTTTTGTCTCCTCGAATTTCTAACTTGAGTCTAGAGCTGTCGGTAACTTTAATATTGCAGTAAACTTACATCATCTCTAAGCAACAAAATCTTATTATGACAAAGCTATCTAGATGTCTAATGGGAACTACTACCCATACTTCCACTTCGGTCAAGTTCACATGTATACTTCAGGTTGACGGCAGGCCTCACGGCACTTTTTGTTATTGTGCAAGACCCGACATTATTACAGAATTCAACCATTTGGAACTAGGCACTTATTATATGTCAAGTTTCCCAATATTTTTGGATTTATTGTTGATAACATAAATCAAAAGGACGTGTGTGAGGCAGTTTACGCGAAATACATTAGCAAAAAGTTATTGCTTATTAATCAACAAAAAATCGTGCATGAAACTTGCGCGACTGATTTTACAAATGACCTTATCAATAATTTAAAAATGTGATGAATTTAGAGAACGTTTAACATAACTGTATACTTCATTATCGACTTCCAATGTTGAACGTAAACCCACAGCCACTTAAAGGTATGTCGAGGTGTTATATTTTTAGGATTTCCACAACTGGCTGGAAAGAGGGAAGTGTATATATAATAATCTGAAACGTTTACCTTTAGGTCTACACGTTTGAAGTAGAATAAAATCTTTTGCATTGTATTTTTAGTTGTGGTTAATTCTTTGATCTTTAGTGATTATTCGTACATTTTGCATAAACTGCGCATCTATTTATTAGAAAGAATTTTTTATAATAATTTTGTTAATGGATTAATTTACATACCTAATTCTGAATTTAGTTCTGAAAGAAATAGTCCATAATCAAAGTTTTGATTTTTCATACACCAAGAATGTAAAAACGGATAAATAGAAATTCTTATAGAATGTTTATAGTTTTGTCAACATTTGCTAGCTTTTTGCAATTTTAGATGAATACTTGCCATTCTTTCGGAAGATAATGATGCTATACTACGAAAACGTGTTGGTAAGAATGCTATGCAAGGTTTATCTGCCACTGTACTTTCTAGTACATGCAATGGCAATGGTTCACAGTATCGCCCATAAACTGAAAACTAATCATATATATAACGCTGCAATGTTGGCAATCAGTGCACATGTGAGTTCTTCAATAAATAGTGAAGAAAGTGATAGGTTTTAAATTCATTCCGGTTCTTTTTTTACAGGAGGTAATTACTGTTGTTCTAGTTGAAATAGTACGCAATGACATAACGCAAATGGACGAATTAAAGACTAAGACATTTTGGTCACCAATTGGAGCCCCTAAACGATTGTTACAGAACTTTCGCTATCTTACTAAATCTTTCAAGTTATTATTATGCGTTGGCTTTTTGAGCATCATCATCTTATGTATTAGTGCGGTTTTACTTCAAATACATCCTGACTGGCCAATCATTGATAAAAACAATTCATTTCAGTATTCAATTTTTCTGGTAGCGTTTATGGTACAATGCGTGGGATCTTGCATCATAATTTACGCATATTCGTGTATGTTCTTTTACGCTTGCCTTCATATGTACATGCAAATTGTTTTACTTACCGAATATTTGCGAAACATTTCTAAAGGTTTGAGAGGCATGGACGAAAATCGGCGTAATCAGTTGGTAAAAGATAGAATGCTTTGTGCCATAAGGCAACATTGCAAATTGAGCAGGTTGGTATTTTTGAAGAGAGAAGGATAGATACATCTTTAAAATTATTATTTTTAGGTTTGCCAAAAGAGTCATGGAGACGTATGGTCCGAAGACGCTAGGTATACCGCTTATTACTGCAATGCTTTCCTTTTCCATATGTTTGTACGCCATAATCGAAGTAAGTTAAAAACAATACAGTAAGACTGATAAAAGCACGGGTTGCTGTTTAAAATCCATCACTTCCTAGAAACTAAGGACTAATCGATCCAATGTGGACAGGTCCTGATGGCATAAATGAGAGAGAAGTTCCTCGACTTTATCCCATCGCCGAGGCGAGAAATTTTTCACTTCTAGTTCTCTATTTTTCTCGTTGGATGAGAACAAACGACAAATTTTTCGTCTCGGTGGCATCACTACGTGTAACTAATGTTTATGAAATGTAATATTGTCATTATCATGTAAGCAAATTTGTGTATGAAAACACAAATTGTTGCAGGAAGAAGCATACACGGCGCTGCTTACTTTCTTAATGAGCTTTTTTCTCATCCCTTCGCTTTACTGTGTTGCCGGAGAACTACTTTCATCAGGGGTAATAGGTTTTAATTATCTTTAATATTATTACTGAGGACTCCTATATACTTATCAGTTTGAAGAATTTTCGTCTCAGCTTTATAGCTGCTGCTGGTACAACTGGAACAAAGCAAACAGAAGAACGTCTTTGATATTCTTGGTTTTTACTCAGCGCGAGCTAGTCATAGAGATATTCCCATCGCTTTATGCGAGGGTGCGTTGCATATTGTGGGTAGGTATAATTGGTATTTGAAGTTTTAGATATTCTAAACATGCATTTCGTTTCAGACGGTTAAAACACTGTACAGCGCCCTTGCTTTGTTAAAGTCTACCAGAGTTTAGTTGTAATGCTTTATAAAGCATATATCATTAGCAAAACTTTGAAATAAAGTTGTTCACAATTTATGTTCTACTTACTACCTATTTAGCAACCAATAGTTTAAAACGCGTTGGGAGTTCTTTAAACACCGGAAATATTCGTGGCTTTGTTATATTATTAATTTTTACGTTTTGAGCAAAACCAAAGGTTTTTCCGTATGCACTGTTTAATACTTTAGAAGACTTGCGTTTTGATTAAAATTTTAAACAAACAAATAATATCCAGTACAGTGAGTATTTAATAAGCCCGAACTTTAAAATTTTTGTAACATCAGTTGGATTCCAAAAAGTATAACTTGATTTATATTTACTTGGAATGAGCAGTAAGGAATGTTCAGATAAGTCGTGTAATCTATCCATATCCTCGTTAATATAGTTAAAGAATGTAGTCTCATCACAAAAATATTAAAATCTGTGCATAGTCTGTTTAATACTTGAACTTTCAGAAATGCCGAGTTTTGGCACGTATATACGACAATATGGGCCCAATATAAACTAAATTTAGATAATCTTACTTAAATAATTTGTACCCATAATAACCGAGGCTTTCACGGCCGAAGTCTGTAGTGGTAGGTGATTCCGCGATAGTTGGCTCTGGTCGTAGCGATATCTTCATCTCTGGCGTTTCGCCCACTGCTGCTTTGAGTGTCTTCAGAATTAGATTCACGCAAACTGTCTTTGCACGGAGACAACTGCGTCCACTATGAACTCAGCCGGAACTTGCGACAGTCTAACGAGCCGGGAAGTGGATCGTATGCCGTAAAAGTAGTGGCCGATATCTTTATACATGTGCAATAAACGGGAAATGGGACCGCTCAGAACTATTTCTCAAAACCCTGGTTAAATCGCGATAGATACATAAAACTTACTATTTAAACCAAAATGCGGAAAATAAAATTTGACCGCAACACCATATACGTATCTGTATTTGTTTAGGCAGGGTGTAGCGTTTAAAATGACGACGCTGTTAGGCAGATGGAGTTGGGTAATCTTTTTATCGAAATATGGCGTTACAATATTTTTACCCTATTCATCATAGGTGTGTATAATACGTAAGTGTAATACATAAGATATTGGGACATGTAAGTTATTGAAACAGTGTACAGGTAAGCACTGACATATTGATAAATAAATCTTTATTTTCCCAGGTCCTTTTCTCATCAGTAAGTTAAGTATGATAACGGGGCATGAGACAAGATCAGAAAAGCGTATAGACTAATCTTTTTACTTACCTGAGATCTAAAAATCTAAATGCATTCTCCAAGATAATAATAACAATAATAATCTATTTTAGTTAAATGAAGTAACCGATATATAAGAAAAAAAACTTTATTTAAAAGAAACGGTTTTGCTATACTTGAAACTATGACGACGTAAACGGAATATTTGGTGTTTTCGGACTCTTAAGTAAAAACTTCCTGGTGGCGGTCTGTTTGATACACTCCTAAGTTTGACATGGTCACGTTTATCTAAAATACATGGTAGAGGAATTACCTACTGACGGTAAACAGCCACCGCTAGATGAAACACTACCGATTATTACCAAATTACGGTAATAGGCAATGTAGTCACTGATCTCTAAATAACTTGATGTCGCATAAGTCATTCAAAACTGTGATAAGTAGCCACCATGCCGCTGGTACTCGTTACTATCAATTTAACGGCGCGTTCAAATTTTAGGTCAGATCCTTAACTATATAATATAGTTATGAGTAAACGTAACATCCAGTTTGTACAGTACGTGTTTCTTACTCAAACACTACAACGATCATGTTTTGGAAATCTGCAGACAGATGATGAGTTCACGATTTTAACCGTCAATCATTGACGTTATATTTACCGCAAAAGCGAACCTTTGTCAAAATTTTAGTACAAGGACCAGCGGCTAGGCGTTAAAGTGGCTTAAAACTATCACAAATAATTTACATACATTTTGGTATGTAAGCGACATCCAGTTATTTAGAGATCAGTGAATGTAGTTCTCGGTTCTTATAGACCATACCAACCTATACGTCTAGTTCGTAACTACTAACGACTAATTGCCTTCTGAATAAAGATGCAGTTTAGCTAATTTTACGCAGTGTTCGGTTCGCTGTTCGTTTTATTATCAGCAATAATACCACAAGAGAGTGAGAATAAACTGAAAATAATTTGATAGAAATTCGACGTGTTGTCCCGAAAACAGACACGAGAGCCCACAGGGCTCGAGTGTCTGTTGTCGAAATGCAATGCGTTGGAGAAATGCTGGAGAATTATTTTCAAATTTATCGAACTTTCGAGTGGTATACGAATGATTATTTTTTGACATAACAAGCAGAAACACTGTTTCAATATTATAACTTTGTTCACCTTAGTGTTTTTACATATATTTGCATTGATCTGATCGATTTCATCATTTTTAGAAAAGTTTGATGACAGACATCAAGTCAACAATTTTTGTTGCTACGCAAAACCTACCTTAAATTATTCCAGCGAGAACGTGCTCTTGTGAAAATTTTCACTATAATTGTGTTTTGATTCGTTCAAAATGACATAATTAACCGATATTGAATTTTTTCATTGGTTTTTAGAACCATCAAAATGATCAGCAGAGTAGTGCGCATGTATAAAATCAATGCTTCAGGCCTTTGGGCTTTGTAACCCTAGCATACCTGGCGTATATAGCAGATAATAACACATCTGACAGATGAACAACATGACTTAGGTGATCATCCAACAGTTTGAATCTGTACAGTAAATGGTAAACACTGAATAACTGTATCATACGTAACACTATTATAATCTCAAATGTCAAATAGTGTATACCATAAAAGTTTTTTTTTGGTTGCCTCTATTTATTTGCTGCTAAGGGGAGCAGTGTCTTGAACTGCAGCTTATACAGTCCATACCTAAATCCGCTCCTGTGATTAACCAAATGCTAAACATAGGTGTTATGCAGGCATCAATGTTTAGCAAAAATTGGAATAACAATAATAGCCGAATCACCTACGCAGATAACGTATACACAAAACTCAGTTAAACACCTAAAATCTTTTTAACGATACCTACATAATACATGTAAAGATACTATATCCAGTGTTTGTTTACCCTACAGACGCCATTTTTAAAGACACTGACAGTTCGTTGGAATGCCTAATTATACGACTGAAATTGTAACATGATCTGTAATGACCTAGAACATAGAGACCTGTTATAATGAGAACTCCCAAGGTCTACCAAAAATAACTTTATTCCAAGTTAATTACAAATATATGTCAAATCTAATATTTTTAGAAACAACCTTTTGTTTATATCGCCATGTCGACTTTTGTAATGCATTGTGGGCAGCATCACTGCCAAGTCTCACAAGTAGGAAGCAGATATTATATTTTAAATATTACTATTATAACATTGATCACCCTTATTTGTTGATTAAGTCAAGAGTTTTATGGAATTAGAAGAGTAGCACACAGCTGGTTTGCCTCATATCTAGACGAACGTAAACAGATGGTGGAGGCGTGGGGCATCAACTGCCAAGTTCTGTTCGAATGTTCAAAGTGGTGCAGCTTGGAGTTCCCCAAGGCAGTATTCTAGGCCCAATTTTATTTCTGTTGTATACAAACGATATCGTCAGCAGCATTAATTTTACTTTAGATTTACTCTTTTTGCGGATGACACCAGCGCCATTATAAAATTTTCAAAAAGAGGTATACCCCTTTGCAAGGCCTCGGACGTCTTGTCAGATATTCATTATTCCTTTCACCCCGTGGAACCGCGGAAACGTTTTCTGTTAGCACGTCCTACGGTGATATCCTGCCTGTGGAGGATGCTGGGTTCCTTGAATTGAACATCGACTGCCGTCGTGACTGGTCGTCACATATTAGAAATTTGAATAACAAGTTGTCATCCGTCGTTGTGTTACAAGGTTTCTATAACTGATTCATGTGCTTATGGAAATTGTCGATTAAATCAATTGCCGCCTRTCAGGAAGGTAAACACAACTACTGCTTTGACGTATACTTGTATATCTGTATATCTTGMATWTCTGTTGATTGTTAAATTATTTGATATATCTTAATATGAGAAAATATGTGGGAGTTTGTATTTTCAACCTATTCTGTAGCGTTTTGTACAATAATCAAGTTTAAGGGTGCAAAAATTTCACATTTCGGAACTGTGGCCTGACGCGGTTTCTTATTATAACTTTTAGGTTATGTATCGTATTTGTGAGGTTGTGGGTACAGTAAGCATGTTAAATAATTGCACTATGATGGACTGAAAGATGTTTTTAGCCTGTCGCAATCGTAAAATTAATAAACTAAATGGTATTAACGTTGGCTGTACTACACAAAGCTTCCATATAGTGCAAAGGTGTAGACTACTATACCAATAGTTATTGTTATTTCTTACCTTTGAAAGAAAAATAGAACCGTAAGTTATTGGAAAATTTTTATAAAGCCATCACATTCGTGACTGTAACCTGATCTGCAACCTTCAGTACTATCGTGCTCATTGATGTTCAGTGATCGCCATGCATATTGTAGCTTGGCAGCAGTTATTAAAAGGCGGCAAAAAGAATGACACAAACATTAATTTTGTAATTTGGAGGTACCACAGCGCCCTATAGCGGTCACTTTACAAACTCGAAAATATTTTCCAGCAATTTGTCTTGGCCACTTTACCTAAGAATTTTTTTACCTCAAAGCTCTAGGTAGCTCTTTGGTTTATGAGATATAACCGGCCACCTCTTATTTGCTCACCCTGTACTAGCCTATACTTATATGCACCTAGTATCAAATACCATCGAAGTATTCTTGGAGAAATAACTTCAGGAACCTTCTTATTTTCGCTAAATAACCCTAATAGTGATTTATGATCGGTCCGGATTTCAAATTCTCTCCCAAACAGATACTGGTGCAATTTTTTAATCGATGCTATAATGCTTAATGCTTCCTTATCTAATTGGCTAAAGTTTCGTTGAGTTTTGCTTATAATTCATGAATAGAATGCAACCGGTAACTCCACACCTTGTGAATTTGGTTAACTAAGCACTGCGCCAATTCCATATGAAGACGCATGGCAGGTTAAAATCGGGTGCTTAGCTTCATCATAATGTGCTAAAAACGAATCAGATGAGAGCTGCTTCAAACTATTGAATGCTTTATCATGTTCTTTCGTCCAAAACCACGGAGTGTTTCTGTCGAACAGGCGATGTAATTTTTCAGCAATCGTTGCTTTGTCTTTTAAAAAACAAGTGGTAGAAATTCACAAGACTAAGAAATGCTTGCAATTCTGTCTTGTTATTTGGTGTCGGGGCTTTGGCAATCGCTTCCACTTTACTTTTCAGAGGCTTTATTCCTAATTAATTTATGTTAAAATCTAGAAAATCTATTGAACGTACACCGAAAATGCATTTTTCTTTCTTCAATTTCAGGCCATCTCTTCCTATCCTTGTGAAAACTTCTCACAACTAATGCAAAAATCTTCCATGTCACTTCCCACAATCAAAACGTCGTCAAAATATGGAATCACTCCAGGAATTCCAATCATGCGGCTATCCATAAACTTCTGAAAAAGTCATGTTGCAACAGATACGCCAAATTGCAATCGATTATCTCGATACGCCCCTCGATGCGTAATGATTGTTTGTGCAAGCTGCTTCTTCATCAACTTGAAGCTGTTGAAAAGCTTGAGAGAAATCTTCCCAAAGATTTCTCCTCTTGCAAGTGTGGCTAAGATTTCAGATACTGATGGCATACGATAAGGATCTAATCGTAGTGCTTTGTTTATGGTGGACCACAAGTCACCACAAATTCAGATTGTTCCGTCTAGTTTCATAACAGTAACAATTGGGGTTGACCATTTCGGATAGGTAACCGGCTTCGGCACTCCCTGCTTCTCAAGTCTAATTCCTCACCAATTTTCGAAATTAATGCAAAAGGTACTGTGGAGACCGGTGCCCGCTGCTGACTAACGCCCAGGGTGGAGGAGAACAGCAGCAGACGAGCGAAGACGGCGGCGAATGTGACATTCATTGTCATTATTATTATAGAATTGTTGATAAATAAGGTTATTTTGGTTTTGAGCGAATTGGTTATTTATTACCCTTGCTACTTGGGGTAGCACAATACTGGCGACGAGGATTATCGAATCCACGAGTGGTAAGAACGGTTCATTTCCTTTACATCTATTATTGAAATACCGATACATAGATAGCGAGGAACGGCTCTGAGCCGACGTTGAGGGCCCCGAGCCCCAACCGCAAGGGCCACACGAGCACCGAAGCGAAGGGCAGCAAGTGCCGGGAATAGAAGGGCTTAGAGCACTGTGCTGTTTAGATATTTAATTTAAGGAATTGTGATAAGCTGGCAACACCCTAAGGTGTCATTTTGTTAATTATCCAGTAAGCAGTTATAAAAAAATGAACGTTTGTAGTTGTTTATGTATGTGATGTCAATAAAATGTTGTATTAATTTGAAGCAGTGGTCATCTTAAATTTCTTACAAAAAGGAAATACATCACATATATTTTGGCGACGAGGATAAAAGTTAAAACCAATATAATCGCCTGCCGATTATTGGTTAAACCATTCATGGCGAATTAAACCAAGGAGGTTATACAACGTGCAAGGTGCACTGCAAGGCGCAACGATAAAATGGCAAAGGAATCAAGCTCAACAGTAAATATTTTAAGAGGAGCTATTGGACAATTGTCTGAATATAAAATTGGCACGGATTGGCAAATTTATCAAGAAAGGCTGGAACAATATTTTCTAGCAAACTACGTAGAAGAATCAAGAAAGGTAGCAGTACTTTTAACAGTTATTGGAGATCAAACACTATAGGGACTATGTGATCCGGAGTTACCTAAACAGAAAACTTACGAACAGCTCTGTCAAATTTTAACCAATCAGTTTTCTAAGAAAGTCTCTGTTTTCAAGGAACGTATCGAATTCTACAGCCTAAGGCAAACAGAAGGAGAAACTATAAAGGATTTTTTCGTTAAATTGAAAAATAAAGCTATTCAATGTAAATTTGGAAGCAGCTTAAATGAAGTGTTAAAAGACAGGCTTGCGTAAAGGTCCAATTCTAGACAAAATCTGTGAAGAGGATCATACGGTGGAGTTAAACCAGCTGGTCGAGGTCGCTCTGAAGAAAGAAGCAGCATTATCTCAAGTAATCATCAGTCCAATGATGCAGCTGAACCGCACTTCAGGCCCCAAAAAGAAGTACTGGCCAAATCCTACAAGGCAGGCTAGTTCCGAGCCCAAGGTGGGAAGGGAGCAGAAGGAGCAATCAGAGCAACGGAATTGCTGTTCACATTGTGGTGGTGTAAAACATGACTTTAAAAACTGTAAGTATCGCGCATATAAATGTAAAATCTGTGGAAAAATGGGTCATCTAGCTAGAATTTGTTTGAAAGGAAGTTCAGGAAGAACTAATTTTGTAGATGTAGTAGTCAACAAGATCTTATGGACTCAAATTCCTTAACAGAAGAGCTGCAATTTATCGATATGTATTTTGTAGTTTCCAGTAAAGGTATTGTAAAACCTGTTGTGGCAAAAATGATGGTAAATGAAAAAGTATTGCTAATGGAATTAGATTCAGGTGCAGGTCTCTCTGTAATGCCCTATGAAATATACAAACAGAATTTCGCAGATGTTACGTTACATGATACCAATATTCGCTTAAAAACCTTTGATAGTAAAGTAATTGTTCCTGCTGGCGAAATTTATGTCAACATAAAGTATAAGAACATGTCTCAAAAAAATTGTAGACTAGTAGTTATTAAAAACGGTACAACTTCATTAATAGGGAGAGATTTAATGAAAATGTTTAATTTTAAGATTGAACCGCCAGTTGAAATCTAGCATTACTGAACAAAACGATTCTGATTTAACAAAGTTAATAAAAAGTATAGTCCTATTTTTGAAGATAGTTTAGGACATTATAAATACGAAAAAATTGAATTAAAGGTGCAACCTGGTGTGAAACCTATTTTTTGTAAACCACGTTCAGTTCTTTTTTCTTTTAAAAAGTCATTGGATGAGGAGTTAGAGCAGTTAGAAAGTAAAGGGGTTATAACCCCTGTAGATCATTCGGAATGGGGTATGCCGTTGGTTCCGGTGGTAAAATCGAACGGGAAGATAAGGTTATGTGCTGATTATAAGGTAACAGTAAATAGGTATGTGCAGGATGTGAAACATCCGTTACCTCGTATAGAGTTGCTTGCTGCTTTGCAGGGTGGTATTTCAGCAAATTAGATTTTACTAATGCCTACAATCAGTTAGAGTTAACAGAAGAAACAAAAAAATTGCTTAGTTGGAGTACGCACCGGGGTACTTATAAAGTAAATAGATTGCCGTATGGTACTAAACCCGCTTGTAGCATTTTTCAGAAAATTGTTGAAAAAACTCTGGTTGGAATACCAGGGGTAATTAACTTTCTGGACGATGTAGTTGTTACCGGGGCAAACAGAACCGAACATTTAAAAAATTTAGTTAGTGTTCAAAAGATTACAGGATGCTGGATTTAAGTTAAACAAGAACAAGTGTAAGTTTTTCCAGTCAGAAATAAGGTATTTGGGACATATAATAGGTAAGGAAGGATTAAGAAGGGATCCAGAAAAAGTTAAGGCTATGATAAAGCCGAAGCTACCAAGATTAACATCAAGGACAAAATAATTGATAGTTAGGCTTCTCTGGAGTTGAAAAAAAAGCTGCTGGAGAAAGAACGAACATTGGAAGAAATTATCGAACTGTGCAAGGTTTATGAACAATTTGGGGAACAGTCTACAACGATGAATGAAGTACCTAGCGCACCAAGTACAAGTACATATACGGCAGTAAATAAAAATAAAAACAGTCTGGAAAGAGACCGACATATTTTCCGACGCCAATAGAAACAAACGGTTCAAACGCGGAGTCAATCGCCATAACAACGAGGAATCAGAAGCACAGGAGGACGACATCATGAGAACGTATGACTGCTTTAAAGTAAGCACTATGGCATCACACTATAAGGGACAGGTGCCGGACGATTTAATAGTGTTTAATTGGAGGAATACGTTTAACATTACTTATCGATTCTGGTTCCAAAGCAAATATAATTAGCGACCGAGATTGGGAATTTCTGACAAAATTTGGAGCGGCTGTGTGGGGCATAGCAGAAACTAAGGACGTTCTAAGATAGTACGCATCCGGTAATGCATTTGAAATTAAACACAAATTCCTGACAACAATCAACATCCCAGGACAAAATGAGTTTATCACATCGTTTTATGTAGTGAAAAATGGTGATGTCTCATTAACCGGAAAGCAAACCGCCAAACAATTAAGGATCCTAAAATTGGGCTTGGAAGTGAATAAATTGGAAAAGGTCATTCCTTTTCCGAAGATAAAAACGTATTGGTATAACTATCAGTTGACTCATACGTGAAACCAGTACAACAGCCTCTAAGACGGGTGCCTGTAGCAGTTGAAAATCAAGTTGAAGAGATGTTGAATGAGTTGCTACAGAAAGACATCATTGAAAGTGTGTCAGAACCTAGCGATTGGATCTGACCCATTGTTGTCATTTTTAAACCCAACGGAAATATTCGCATGTGCGTTGATATGCGTAGAGCTAATGAAGCAATCTTAAGGGAAAACACCCACTCCCTACGTTTGAATCTTTCATGACACCAGCTGGAGCTTTCAGAAGAAAGTCGCATGATAAGCACATTCATAACTCATAAGGGTGTGTTTAGACACAAGCGCCTGATGTTTGGAATTAATTCAGCCCCTGAAAAATTCCAAACAGTTATGGTAGTTATCTTAGCAGAATGTAACAACTGCCTAAATTACATTGACGACATAATCGTGTACGGTGCCACAGAATTAGAGCATGAGTGTCTCAATAAAGTAATGCATGCTCTGGAAGAGAATAATGCTCTTCTTAACGAGGAAAAATACGTACTGATTGTGAGAGACAGAATTTCTGGGACATAAGCTGTCAGCGCAGGGCATAAAACCAGACCAAAGGAAAATAAAGACTATATTAGTTTCGTGCCCCAGAAAATAAAAAATAAGTGCGCAGTTTTCTGAGTCTCGGAAAGTTTATTCCCGACTTAGGAACAATATCGGAACCACTGCGACAGCTGTTGAAAGAAGACACTAAATTCGAGTGGACTAATGGTCAGGAACATTTCAATCAGCTAAAAACGTGTTTAGCTAAGCTTCCTACTTTGGCATATTTCGATCCGCAAAAGCGAACCCGTTTGGTAGCGGATGCAAGTCCTGTGGCACTAGGTGCTGTACTGCTGCAGTTTGATAATCACGGCCCAAAAGTAATCTCCTTGGCAAGCAGGAAGGAGTCTATCCGAAGTAGAAAAACTGAGAAAGAGAGTTGAGCTTTAGTATGGTCGGTGGAGCGTTTCTACTTTTACCTAGCTGGATTAGAATTCGAACTGATAACAGACCACAAACTATTGGAAGCAATTCTTAAGCCGACATGGAAACCGCCAGCACGAATCGAAAGATGGCTGCTAAGGTTACAGGCCTTCAAGTTCAAAGTGGTGTACCAGCCAGGAAAATCCAATATTGCAGATTCGTTATCCAGGCTGTGTAAACTGCAGGAGGAAGTCTTTCGATGAAGAAGGCGAAAATCACATATTCTCAATCATAGAAAGAAAATCGCTTTCGGATTAAAGTATCTGTAGTTGTTACAGCCAGCAAAACTGACGAGGACGTGTCAGAACCAGTAGATAAAACCAATAACGAATCGTGGCTATTTTCGGATAAAAGTGTATTTTCATTATTCAAGTCTGAACTTTCCACCGCAGGCCCGGTTTTGTTAAGAGGTAACAAGATCGTTAACACAACGAATGTTGGAGCTAGCCCACGAAGGACACCCGGGGGAAAGGATAATGAAGAACGATTACGAGCCAAAGCTTGGTGGCCTCTGTAGATAGACAGGCAGAACAGTACGTGTGGCAGTCATCTTCGTCGATAGACAGTGTTAGATTCTTCCACCACACGGTGTATGCAGGAGCAATATTCAACTTCTCGAAGGACCAGTAGAGACAATAAAGCTTTAAGGTTGTGATTCTGTGACGCTTTATTGTAATTATCAGGGCTACAGACATTCCCTGATATTTGAAGAACAAGTAACTTTTTACAAAAAGTGGAATGACAAATTTATTAACAGAATGTCAAAATTATTTCATAACTAGCTTATAAATATGAACATGCGCACCGGGTCTGAACATCATATTATAAGCTATCGTATGGACGGTAGCATCCCTGGACCGTTGAAATATCTACATTATTTCAAGATAAATTAAAAAAAAATCTATTTGAAGACTGAACAATAGAAACAGTGAGAGTAAATCAAATGTACAAATTCAACATAATGAAAAGATTGGAAAATAGTTACATAGACAAAAAGTAGCACAAAATGATAACTAATTAGTGGGCCAGACGCATAGTTTCGTAAAAGGTCGAGTAAAGACACCACCTTTAGTTCTCACCTTAACTACGCGCACTAAACCGTCTTTTCCCGGTAAGGATTCCGTCAATAGCCCTAAAGACCATTTTAAAAGCGGTAAATTGTCCTTAATTAGTACTACCGAACCTGGTTGTGTTATCCTTTACCACAGTCCACTTTTTTAGTTGCTGTAAAGTGGAAAGATATTCCTTGCTCCACCTTTTCCAGAAGCAGTTTGACATGCGTGATTTGTCTATAAGCACTTAAGCTATTAACGGGAATGTCAATTACATCTCTTTCAGGAACAGCTTGAATGTTAGTTCCAATTAAAAAGTGCGATGGAGTCAATATTTCTGTATCGTCCCAAGTATCCCCAATTGCACATAGGGGTCGAGAGTTTCAGTATAGCTTCGATTTCAGAGAGTAAGGTGTTTAGCTCTTCATATGTTAGGATAGTATTGCCCAGTGTGCGTTTTAAATGATGCTTAACAGATTTGACACCTCTTTCCCAGATTCCACCCCAATGAGGTGTGGCAGGTGGAATAATTTCCACTTTATACCTTCTTTAGTCATTGCATTACTTATACTGTCGTTTGAAGAATTTAGTAATTTATACAAATTATGTAATTCATTTCGCGCGCCAATAAAATTGGTGCCATTGTCACTGTAAATGCATACCGGCTTACCGCGGCTCGACATGAATCTTTTCAAGGCATTGAGAAATTTTTGTGGACAAATCAGAAACTAATTCCAAATGTAAGGCCTTTGATGTCATACAGATAAAAATAAATATATAACCTTTAGTAATTATAGAACGTCTAATCCTTGATTGCTTGATAGCAAGGGGTCCAGCATAATCTAATCCAGTGTGTTCAAAACATCTTTTAGATTGTCACTCTAAATTTAGGAAGATCAGACATAAGTTGATTGGCTGTGATAGCTCGAAATCTGGTACACACAACACATTTATGAATTACTGCTGCCACAGCACGCCGACCATTTATAGGCCAAAACCTCAGTCTCACATTGCATAATGTAGCGTGAATGCCAGCATGTAACAAGCGCTCATGTTCCCTTTTGGTAATGATGTCTGTGACATAGTTACCGTAAGGTAGTATCAACGGATGCTTTTGAGCTTGAGAAAATGAAGAATAACTCAAACGACCACCTAGTCCCAATTGTGTTCATGAACAGGGACTAAGTGAGCGTGACCCAAAGAAAAGTATTCAGTGATGGTGTTTCGATACTACTCGTACAGATCGTTATTGCGTAGGAGTCTCTTCTCAAGTGATAAAAAACTTCTAAGAGCTTGCCCATACGAATCACCCGAAGAAACTATTTTTTCTTCTGAAACAGGCAAGTCTACCTGATAACGCCCGTCGTCAGTGCGGGTCAGTCTCACTGAACAGTTAGTTTACCACACCGTTTTTCAGATGGAGCGAATTCGAGTTTGAGATAGTTCTTCCAAAACTTCAAGAGAGATTCGTTTAAATCGGAAGTTTCCACAACTGATCTTGTAAAATAACAACTATCACGATTAGTATTTTCAGGGAGATTAATAGGACCAGCATCGATACACCTAAAGACAGTTTCCTGAAGAACTAGTTTTCCTACTCCTAAATCTATACGATCCTTTTGCAAAATACGAAAAAATAATTCTAATTCTAAACCAATTAGGTATCATGTCTACAGGAACGTTTTGATTAAAAATCGGATCGGCCAGTGTTATAAAAGAAGGCCAGCGTATTAAACTTTTCCTAAAAGAATACCTAGGAGTAGTATCAGAAATTCGATCAAGTATCCCAAATTCTGCGACTACTTCATAATCGGTAACTCTGGAGTTTAAACTTAATTCAACAGATTCTGTTACAAAAGTTGATATGCCACCTACTCCACCAACGTGCCAACTGCATGTTACTCTTTAAACCGATTTGTTTCACTATTTCGCTAGAAACAAAATTACGCTAGCTAGCGTTATCTAAAATGCGATAGGAATAGTTTTTGCCATTATATGCAATGTTGATAACCGCAGTTGCCATCAACATAATTTCATTACTTTTAGCAGATGCCACCAAAACTAAGGTGTCCACAGTAGACGATGTACCTGAAATTAGAGGTGTCGAAGCAGCCACTATGTTTTATAAACCGCCACCGGAGCAGGCTCCTGAGGGAAGGCACTTGTGCTAGGATTAGGTTTCTGGGACTCATTAGAATGCAAAAGACTGTGATGACTTACCTGTAAATAATTTAAAAAAAATAGATAAAGTAGGAATCTCAGTTGCTTTTTTGCGTAATTGATAATCATATAGTGAGTCTGAATCGATTTTCTGTGATAGTATGTAAATGAAAAGGATGTCTTGCAAACTTGGCAAATTCAAATTTTCCAGAGTTAAAATGGTTAAAATCGCCGACTAGTTTTCTCAAACTGGAACTGGAGCCTTCGCTAATTTTGGGTAACCCAAAAATAGCTTTTATATGCTTATTTGACGTTACCAATTTATTGTCGTATCTGTCCAACAGTTCGGACCAGGCTAATTCGTATTTTCATTAGTAGATTCAATGTTTTGAATAAGTCGGCTAGCTTCGCCTTTTAAACATGATTTGAGATAATACAGTTTCTCAATGTTTGAAAGTTCATTGTTGCTGTGTACTAAATTGATATACAAGTCCAGTCATTGTAATCACCGTTAAAATCTGGAATTGATATTTTCGGCAATTTAACACGGCATCTGCTGCTACTATGACTGGATAAGGAGTCGTCATTATTAGAATTAGGTCGTGTATCTGAATTTGATATGAACTTTAATCTGCTTTTAATTCGGTAATATTTGTATCTATTTCTTCGAAATGGTCGCAATAATCATTATTGATAATTTCTAAACTAGTATAAATATTAGTGTAGTCAGTAAAAAGTTCATCTAATTTAGCTAGTCGTATGTTTACATCACGGCAATCAATTTCATCGGAAAGATCTACTAACACAAGTTTTTCAATTCTGGTAATACTACCCTTAACAATCTTTCTTTTAGATAAAAGAGTTTTGACTTCTGTTTCCGTCATTGTGAATAGCTGATAGAAACCGAACAAGATTATGTATAACACCGGAAAATGATGAATTTCCCAATTCCTAGAAGCTCTCGTACCTGGATTGCCAGTCACCTCTTCTTGATATCCCGCTGTATGGGTAACGCGTTGACGGTACCTGATTTGCTGGTTACCTCGTAACGAAGTTGTCCTGCTGTACAGACAGGCAGCACCAGCACCAGCAATGTCCAGGTTAGGGCTTCGGTTCTAGGCTTAAGCAAGAACCCAAGAAAGCTGTTTATTTTGGATTCATGGCTTATAGACACCTTCCGCAGATTGTTGTCAAACGTACTGAGAAAACTAGGTAGAATCACCTCGCTAATAATCCGGCTCGAAGGACCAGAAAATGTGGCAGACAGATCGTCGATAGACAGTGTTAGATTCTGCCACCACACGATGTATTGCAGGAACAATATTCAACTTCTCGAAGGACCAGTAGAGACAATAAAGCACTAAGGTTGTGATCCTGTGACGCTATATTGTAATTATCAGGGCTACAGACACATTCCCTGATATTTGAAGAACAAGTAACTTTTTACAAAAAGTGGAATGACAAATTTATTAACAGAATGTCAGAATTATTTCATAGCTAACTTATAAACATGAATATGCGCAGCGGGTCTGAACATCATATTATAAGCTACCGTATGGGCGGTAACAGTACGTAAAGAAATGTAGAGATTGCCTACTGGTGTCTCAACCCAACAAACCCCCACCAATGGTGAGGCACAAATTTCCAGAGGGACCATGGCAATGTGTCGCCATAGGTTTAATGGGACCGCTGCCGAACAAAGACATGGTTTTAGTAGTAATAGATTATTATTCTAGATACCAAGAAATGAAATTTTTGAAAACTACATCCTCAGTAATAATAGAACGGTTGGCAGAAATATTTTCGCGACTTGGGTATCCTCGAAGCATAAGGGCCGATAACGGCAGACAATTTGTGAGCACCGAATTTAAACAGTTCTGTAACAACAATAACATTGAATTGATCCAAACGCCACCCTATTGGCCTCAAGCGCATGGCGAGGTGGAGAATATGAACAAAGCGATCCCGAAACGTCTAAAAATTGCCCATGCCAATGGCCGCGATTACCAAACGGAAATATACAAATTTAACCAGATGTACAACGTAACCCCGCATGGCACGACAGGAAAATCGCCTTCCGAATTGCTATTTGGTAGAAACATGAGTCAAAATACCCTCTATAACTGACCTGACCTGACCCCGACGAAGAAGCTAAGGACAATGATATCATCAACAGACAAAGGGGAAAAGAAAGAGAGGACAAACGCAGAGGATCGAAATTTGATAACATAAAGCTTGGGGACAAAGTTCTACCACAAATTATAAATGCCTCAAATAAACTGGATGCTAGTTTTGAAAATAAAGAATACGAAGTTATTGGTTGATAATCCTTTAAGACTTCCTTGTATTTCCTTAGGATAGGCGGATTTTGAGACCATAAAGCTATGAATGTTTTCTTGGACAATACTGTCATAGCTGCACCACTGTCAACCTCAAATTGACATATTTTTCCATTAAGCTTCACCGTGACCATACATTTTTGTGAATGATCTTTAAAAACGGCATTTACTCATCTTGAACCTGGGTTTCACAAATGTCCTCTTAGACCCGAACAATATGTCCTCTCTTATGGCAGTAGAGGCATTCACTGTTTTTGAATTTACAGACACTTGCTGGATGCGTATCACCACAACATTTGCAGTTATTGTTCGAGGTTTGGTTGTGACTGGCTGTTTTGCTTCCACATGCTACTGTCACATTGCTTAGATTTTTTCCGTCGATAATTATTGTTTTTACTGAATGAATCTGATTCACACTATTGGTCGACGTCTGTAAAACAGGTGCGCGCAAAACAGTTTGTGGCAGCTAATTCCGATGCAACACCTTGCTGTTGTGCTGACTGGAAAATCAGTTGTGGATTGGACAGCAAACCACGCTGCAGGCTTTCATCCCGTATGCCACAAATCAACTGATCACGTAACATGACTTCCAGAGTTGCTCCAAAATTACAATATATTTTTCGCAGCTCAGCCACATATGTAGCAACTGATTCTCCCTCCTGTTGATGACGCTTCTGAACTGGAAACGCTAAACCACTTCGAAAGGTGCTGTTTCAAAAGCTCTTTCAATTCTTCAAAGGTTTTTGTTCCAGGAGTCGCAGGTGATACAAGCGACCCTACGATCTCATACGTAGCCGACCCTACTAAACTTAGAAGAACGGCACGTTTCTTGTCAGCATCTTCTATTTCATTTGCTTGCAAATAAAAGTCCAACCTTTAAATCCAAAGGTCCCACAGGTCCCACAATTGCGGCACTCATTTTTTACTTCAATAGAAATCTTTTCCAGTAAAATCTACCTTAGAACAAGGTTTGCATCCTCGCCAAATGTTATGTCGTGGTTTCTTTATTGCACGCAAGGCAGATCTTAAGAAATATTTTATTCTTTCAGAAAATACAGGCAACTTTTTATTATGACAGAAACTAACACAACTCATTGTTTTGTTAATTTAATTTGTTAATTCAAGGGTTACAATACTAGGCAAATACATAACATAATGTTTCCGATATCTTTCTAGAAATTGTTATAAATTGTTTACAAACTTATGTTTGCAAAATATTTAGAAGGGAGAGGGACTTGCAGACCAAGAAAATAAATATTTTGTATATTATACTATTACCAGATTCGACCCCCTTGGCACCCGGTATATACTCAAGTATCTCAATGTTTTGGGATTTATCGCTTGATAACTTAAATGAGAAGGACCTGGTCAAGGCAGTTTGTATGATATACGTTAGCATACAGCTATTTTTTATTAATCAACAGATAGTCATTTATAAGACTAGCAGTACTTACTCATTTTACAAATGACCTTATTAATAATTTAAAACACATAATGAATTTAGAGAACTTATAAAGTACTCTACACATCATTATCGACTTCCAATGATGAATGCAAACCCACAGCCACTCAAAGGTATGTTGGGATTTCGCCTTAAGATGTTTTTTTATTTTTCTTAGATTCGCGCAAATGGCTGGAAAGTTTGTTTTAGTGTATGTAACAATTCGAAATACTCCACTATACTCATTTTTTGAAATAGAACGATGTCTTTCGTATCACAGTTTCAATTGTGATTAATTCTTTTTTTGGGTGTTTAGTGCTTGGTTGTACTTGATAGCTTTTCCGAACCAAATCTTTTATTGTATATGACTGATGTACAAGTCTTTCGCTCTATAACTATACTGAAAGCTCTTCATCAGTATATGACGTATTTTTGAAAATGAAGTACCAAACATTATGGCAGTATTTTTAAAGGATTGCCCATATTATAGGTGAATACTGGTTACGATTTATCGATTTATTACATTTTTGTAGGCACAAGTGAATGATTATTTTTTACCTCAATATAAATACAATTCTTATAAAATGTAAAGCTTTGTCAGCATTTTACTAGTTTTTTTTTGCCATTTTAGGCGAATACTTGCCATTCTTTCGGAAGATAATGATGCTATACTACGAAAATGTGTTTGTGAGGATGCTATGCAAGATTTATCTGCCACTATACTTTATAGCACATGCAACTGCAATGGTTCATAGTGTCATCTATAAGCTTGAAACCAATCAAATATATAATGCTGCAATACTGGCAATCAGTGCACACGTGAGTTCTTAAATAAATGTTGAAGAAAGAGAGCTTTAAATTCATTCCGGTTCTTTCCTTTACAGGAAGTAATTACTGTTGTTCTAGTTGAAATAGTACGTAATGACATAATGCAAATGGACGAATTAAAGAATAGAACATTTTGGTCGCCAATTGGGGCCTCCAAGCAATTGTTGCATAACTTTCGCCATCTTGTTCAGACTTTCAAGATATTATTGTTCGTTGGAGTTTTGAGCATCATAATCTTATGTATTAGTGCGGTCTTACTTGAAATACACCCTGACTGGCCAGTAATCGATAAAAACAATCCAGTTCAGTATTCAATTTTTCTGGTAGCGTTTATGATACATTGCGTGGGAGCGTGCGTCATAGTTTACGCATATTCTTGTATGTTTTTRTATGCCTGCATTCATGTCTACATGTAAACGGCTTTACTTACCGAATATTTGAGGAAAATTTCTAAAGGCTTGAGAGGATCGAACGAGAATCAACGTAATCAATTGGTAAAGGATAGAATGCTTTATGCAATAAGGCAACACTGCAAACTGAAGGGGTCGGTATCTTTGAAAAGAAATTCACGTCTTCAAAAATGTTCGTTTTAGGTTTGCCAAAAGAGTGATGGAAACGTATGGTCCGAAGACGCTAGCCGTACCTATTATTACTGCAATGGTTTCTTTTTCTATTTGTTTGTATGGAATAATTGAAGTAAGTTAAAACAGATTACTGACATTATTATTATTATTATTTTCGGTTTTAAATCCAATTTCCTGGCTATAACAATTCTACATATCAAATACAGAACTTCTTGGAAGCAAACCCAATAGTTGTGTTACGTGTTACCAATACTTAATTTTTTTAAACGGAGCATTTGATACCAAATAATTATTACATTTTGGCCCAGAAGGTTCTCACTCGACATTAACAATAAATGAATACAATAATGGATCAGTTTCTCGTCTCTGATATTATAGTTCATATTAGCTAAAATCAACCCAGTAACACCATGAAAAGACTTTAAAGTCTGGTCTTTGGTTTATATTTTAATTATAGCGTTGATTTTGTCTTCAAATGGAGAAAGAACTGGCCCAATTAAACTATTGCAATCTCCGACTACTACAGCTCACTAGAATGCATACACCTGTAATCCAGACGTGGACCAGCGATTTTTTTGTTTTAATAGTTTACAGCTGAGCTATTTTAGCAGTACAAGTTTATTCGACATAGTTGTGGAATATTTTGAAGCAAAAAGGAATATTTATTTCTATAACCGAAATATGGGAGATTATACTTATACAATAAAATGTTCTTCGCTTGTTTCTATGTATTCTTAATGAAGTCAAAGAATACTTGGGTTGCACTGGAAACAAACATGAGGTTATTTAGGGCGTTTTGACGGCTTCCTGCACTATTCATTTTTCATTATTCAACATGGTTTTAACTCGATACGGTGTTGAGAGGGTGTTGTAGCAAAATAACATTGTTTGCACTTTTAAAATGTTTTCTGTCGTAAAAGCATTAGGTACAAGTATTCACGAAACTAGAGTATTATGTAGTCCGAAATGTTCTTGAATCATATGACTAACTCCTATGAAATGAAAGATGTCACTTTCATGTAAGCAAATTTGTACGTGAAGTAACAATACATAACAAATTCTTGCAGAAAGAAGTCTACCCGGTGCTTGCTTTCTTAATCAGCTTTTTTCTCATTCCTTCTCTTTACTGTGTTTCCGGAGAATTATTTTCATCAGGGGTAATAGGTCTTAATAATCTTTAGTATCACCACTCGAGAACTCTTACTTTTCAGTTCGAAGAATTTTCTTCTCAGCTTTACAGCTGCTGTTGGTACAACTGGAATAAGGGAAACAGAAAAACTACTTTGATATTATTGATTTTTACTCAGCGCGAACCAGTCATAGAAGTATTTCCATCGCTCTATGCTAGGGTGCGTTATATATTGTGGGTAGGTATAGTCCCTATTTGAAGCATTATTATATTCTAAACAAGCATTTTATTTCAGACCATAAAAACGCTGTACAGCGTTCTTGCATTGTTAAAGTCTACTCAAGTAAAGAATTAGCGAAGAAGCTTGTAATGCTTTATAAAGAGTAAACAGCGAAAGTGTCAAATAAAGTTGTTCAATCAATTGATGTTCTATTTACTGTCTACAAAGCTGACTGGAGAGGAGATAGAAATAATTTTTGGGAGCTGCGCTATACAATGATAATCTATCATTGTAGCGCCATCTGCTAACAGGAGAGAGACGCGGAGGGTTGGACCCAGTCGGAAATCCTAAGTTTGAATATGATTATTAATTAATTTTTAATATGATTCATAATAGACACGTGCATCGAAATCGAAACGGTAATAAAATCGCGTTATAAATTGGCACTCATCATAGAAAACGGGTAATGTATATTTACGAAAAGTATTGAAGAATTAATTATTTGTCGTGTTTATGTCAAAACCATTGAGCTGCATGCAACTGTGACAAACATCATTTGAATCATTGCCATCGCGTGACTGCATCGTCTGCGTTTCGCTCGCATATCATCCATCGTGGAGTTCCATTATTGGTTAAGAAGTCTAAGAAACACACGATCACAGGCCGCAATGAGTGACAACGAAGAAAATGGAGGGGGCGACACACCACCACCACCACCACCACCACCACATTCGCGACAGCAACAACAGACACCCCAACCACAACAACAGCCAGGTACCGTGACTTTATCAAACGAGCAATTTATGCTGCTGTTGGATAGGCTGGCAATTCGTAACAATATACAAAAAGTGCCAACTACACCAAACGGGAATTTCACAACATGTGCAACTCGTTTCGACGGAAGCACAGAAGCAGACGTAAATGCTTTTATAAACGCCATAGAGGTCTATAAAGACTGTTCGAATATCTCCGACACTAATGCCTAACGCGGTCTGCCTTTGCTCTTGGACAATTTTACTGCGAAATAATGGCAAGGAACCAAATAAGCTACTACTGTAAGTACATGGTAAACAGCTACAGAGCTCCCCAACACGTTTGGACCATCCAAGCCGCCACATCGAGTTTATAAAGAACTGTTCAGCTTACGAGAGGACGCCTTAACTGACCTTTTTATCTGTAATGCACGTGCCATACTAGCACAACTACCGGACAATGAATTACCAGCAAAAGTACAGCTCGATATGGTGCACGGTTTACGGATTGCTAAATAAAAAGATCCGTGAAAAGATTTCAAAGGAGAATGTGGCAGTTTTATTGAACTTATCGAACACGCTTCGACAGGAAGAAGACACTTTCGATGAAGAACTACCCGATTGGAAAGCATGTATGAACGAAAGTCTCAAGGAACCCCGATGCAATTTTTGCAAGTACCCAGGGCACCGGAAGGAAGAATGCCGTAAATTTCTGGCAAAGGCTGCCAAAAGTAAAATGTGTCAGCTCCAGCGGTGGTAGAAGCATCTGGACTAACGCATAATTTGCAGTCAGGTAAACCCGTCAGCTGTTATGGATGTGGAAAGTCCTCATCACTAATTGGAGAGATTTCTGTACTATTAGTGCGTCCACGCAAAACACCCTTAATCCGCGTACGCGACCAGTTTTGAACATTACTATCAACATATGATATATCAACACTGATGAGCTGTAATGACAGCGAAATAGATCTATCTGCAGTTAGTTGAGGTGTAAACAGCACAGCATAGACATGCATTTTTATGTAGGTTGGTTCTTGCCCGCTAGCAAAAAGTGCCGTGGGGGCCTGCTGTCAAATTGAAGTATGCAGTTGCATGTCAATTTGTCAGGCTGCAGGTCACCTCCTTTAGGAAGTAGTACCCGTTAAGGCAGCTAGGTGGCTTTGTCATTATGTCAGTGTAATGCTGACAGATGACTGCCATCCTAAATTCTTAATTACTATCAACAGTTATAATGGTAATACACTGCTAGATACCGCGGAGAAATTAAGTATTTGTGGAAACACCCTGTACAAACTGTTACAAAAGATAATCAACCGTCCAAGAAACGTTTAGTAGCCGTACGGTTGGCAGACGGTGGTGACACCAATGACCGGGAAGTACTCCTTTAAATGTCATGTTGCGTAACCGTACAATTCCAACTTTTGTCGTATTCCCGGACGCCGAAAACACCTTACTAGGTGTGGATTTCTTACAAGATGCTAAAATCAATCTGAATTTATGTGACGGCTTGTGGTGTTTTGGCGATCACCCTACGGAAACATTTGAAACCGCGCGTTCCAGTACACCCATAGACGTCAATACTGTTTTCTTGTATGCATTACGCTCAAACGAAGCTACGAGTTTAGAAAAACAAGAAAAGTTTCGTCTTAACGCATTCCTAGACCAGCAAAGTGAAACTTTTGCACATAACGGTGAGCCCACGCCGTTTTGCGAACATTTTATAAACGCAGGTGACCACCCTCCTATTTCCGTACCCCCTTATCGAATGTAAAGGCACAAATTTTGCGCAAGAAGTTGGATAATTTGCTTGAAAATGGGGTCATTGAAGAGTATGAAAGTAGGGCACACAACGCATGATGTGATTAGTGTGGTGATAGAAAGCGAAAATTTTGTGCCGCAAATTACTCCATATCTTTTGAAAACATCCGATGCCTGTGTTACGACCCCCTTTCTTAGGTAAGGCCGGGTAACGCTGCTACCACCCTCGTAAGGTGAGGGAACCTGAACTCGTATCCCTAATTCCTGCGGAAATGGACGATTTCCAACGTTGTACTCTTCGGATATTAGTGGGTCGCTGTTAGAGTTTGGGAAATAAGTTAGTTGTTACTAATTAAAAAGGCTATTTAGTTTTAGCACGTATATTGAGTCTTCAATTAATAGATAAATGGATGTTTACATTAACGTCAAAGAGTAAGTGATTTGTTACGTTACAAAAAAAAGAGTATATGGAAATGAACATTCGGAAGCATGAGTCGATTGTTTGAATTTAGAAGGAATGAATTGTGAAAATTAATATATTGTTATTAAAAAAAACGATAAAAGCTTGCGGCATTAATCTGTTTAAAAACTTACCAACCCAAATGTTACGTCTTTCTTGGAGAGCTCCTCGGTAGTTTTGATTTACCTTTGAAGAATGAATAATAATAGCGCACGAGAAAATTCAATTAGCTAAAACTTTTACTGTATGAAAATATTAAAGTTGGCGCGACCGCGAATGAACCCAGGACTCTCCCGTTTTCCGATTGGGAAATCGGACGTGAAATCGGCGGACGTCGACCGACTTAAAAACAGCTAGATCTGACGATTTAGCGTTTTGGCGGTACCGGGCTATGTCCATCCGCTCCAACGACTGTCGTAAGCATTTCTTAACTTCCTGCTAGTATTATACATCGATAAGTTAGAAAAATACAAAAATTTGGAATACCCGACGGGTAAAACAATACTCGCCGCCAAGAAAAAAATGTCCTACTTCCGAAAGGCATTTTTTAATATTTAAACACAAATTGAATGATCACTTCTACTCAACTTCGAAGCGTATCAAGGTAATTTAAATTTAATCTGTGTTTCTCTGGACCACTCAGTTTTAACTAGCTTAACTAAATATTCCCGCTTATCTATCCCCTACACCTAACATAAAAACATATCCCGGTATATAAAAAAAACTTTAACACCCAACCAAAACATGTTCTAAAAAGTATAATCCTAATTTAATTTCTCCAAACAAATACGTAACGCGAATGTTTTACGAATGTTTGTGACCACTGTAGAAAGACCTTTACTTCGTTTACTCTCTGTCGACCGCACTAGACATTAACACTAATCACAATCATCCCAGTTTGCCCGTTGTTGGTGGCTACTAGTCTCCGGTCAGCTGCTTCTCCTGGGGCAGAGGTCCTCCTTTATGTAGCTCTTAGTTACTACTCTATAGGGGTGTAAAAATACTTTATAAATGGGTAAGGAGATAAGAAAGGATGCAAGGAAATCGCATGCCCGGTCTATTGCTTGCAGGAAAAGTTGGATCGACCAGGGATCATGTACGTTGTGTGAGTGAAACCTGAAAATCCCCTTAGAGTATGTTTTCTTCGTAAAGTAATTACGTCTTCGTCCAGTGAGATAAGGTGGGGTATAGAGAATTTCGGCTGTTTTCTAACGAAGATTTGGAACTTGTTATTTGATTGCGGATATTATTGGGAACTGAGTTCGGCCCAGTTTCGTCCACGCAAATTTCTATGGAATCATTTGGGCCGGAATATCCGACTGTCTGCTCATGGGCCCTAAACTGTCGCTGATGATGACGGTGAACTGCCCACATTGCCAATGTGTCTCATAAACTGGCAAGCATAGTTATGCCACATCCAACAGTGCTGGTGGCGTTCAGTATGAGATTGCCTATGATTTGATTGTACACACGTATAGTTTTGTATCGGTGAGCTTTTCGACAAGATTGGCTTCCTAGAGCAAATATCTGCTCTGATAATCCTCCCGATACAGCTGAACTGTGGCTATGCATTCCACAATGCATTATAATGCGAGTAATTTCAACTAGGCATGCTTGCACATGTACTGTTTTTACTTCATTACGCTGTACAATCTGTATGTTTTTCCTCTCGCTGGTATAGTCCTGTTCAGCCTCTGGGCAGGGTGAAATGTCTTAAAGAAACTACACTCACATTAACGTTCGGTCCGCGGCAGTCATACGCTATAAAGGCCTGGATTTCCACAAAAGTTAATATGGTCACGTAGATCAATGTAGATATCATGTTCTTTTAATGTTTATGCACACCCGGTGTAATGACAGTTAGTTAGTGGCACTTGTGGTATGGATTATATCTATAAATTAAAAAAAAATCAATAATTATAATACTAATAATTGCAATTTATATCTATTTAGTTTATAACTAACAAATTTAGAATTTTCGAAGTCAAATAATCGAATTCGGAAAACGTAAATCGTTTAGGGGGTCTATGTTGTCTGTTAGACACCCTAACACCTTCGCGAATTTCCGTCCCCAAGGGAGCTGGAGTTTCTATAACCGGCTGGACAGGTGCCTGTCCAAATCCTTGGATAATCACCCGTGCAGCATCGGCTCGCTTTACCGGTTCTGGTAATGCTTCAGACTCTTCTACGATTTCTAAATTTAATTTTGGAATAGCATATCCGTCGGCTGATCGCTTTCTGAATTGTTGTCGTACAAACAAGGCTTTAAACGATTCGTATGTACTAAACTTCTTTGTGACTATTTAATTTTTTGACTCGATAGGTCACCGGACCTTTAATTTCAATAATACGGTAAGGACCTTTCCATGGTTTTGTTAACTTTTTAGATAATCCTGTTCCAATAACAGGATCATGCAGATACACAAGTTGGCCTAAGTAAAAATTCCTATCTTTACTTTTTTTATTATATTGATATGACTGCTTGTCGCGCGCAGTTTTTAAATTTTCTCTAACGGTAGTGTACACGTTGTTTAAACGCCCAATCAATTCAGAGACGTAATTCTGATCAGAGTCGTATTTAACGGATTGAGGTCTTATAATGTCATCGAATGGGAAAATTGGATCCCTTCCGTAAAGTAACAAAAAGGGGGTATAACCCGTGGCACTATGTATATTGAATCTATATGACATTAACACATACGGAATCCAACTATCCCAATCCTGTTGACTTCTGGACACGTAGTGAGATATTACGTCCTTAAAAACGCGGTGATTTCTTTCGATCATACCATACGATTGTGAATGGAATGGAGTCGTCTGAAGCTTCTCAATTTGCAAGAGCTTACAAATATCTTTATTAGTTTGGATATAAAATTTGTGCCTTGATCCGTAAGTAATTGTTTTGGCGTACCGTGCCTAGAAATGATTTCGGTAACGAAAAGTTTGGCAATAGTTTCACTTTTTTGATCTGGCATAGGAAAAGCTTCTACATACTTTGTAAACGCGTCCTGAAATGTAAATAGTACTTGTTTCCCTGATACGAAGTTACAAATGGACCACAAACATCCATGGATACTCTCTCAAACGGGTTTCTGGAAGATTTTGAAGTTGTGCTCTTTTAAGATGTGATGTTTTACGTTCGCTGCTTGAAATACATTCTTGTCAGCTTTCATATTAAGCCAAAAAAATCTAGACTGGATGAGAGGTAACGTTTTTGATTGGCCCTGATGTCCACAGTACGGTAAATTATCGAAGTCATGTAGAATTTTTCTAATGTACGACTTAGGAGCTACTAAAACATCTTTTGACAACTTTTCTATAGATTTGTAGAGCAAACCGTCTGGTAAATTTATAATTTATCATTGTATCCATAAAAACAATTGTAAAAATAATAATAAAAAACTGTCAAGTCAAGTTTATGATTTATGAACAATTTCTTCCAAACTATTACCAAATACAGTCCACTCCAAACCCCAAACAAATTTGGTCCTTCGGGCCGGATATAAGACCTAGTCTTATATTACACCGCAGTTGAAAATCGAATTGCTACTTCCGTCAAGTTATATCAGCACCAAAGAACCTACCGATATACCGAAGTCCTGACTGATTGCTGCCTCCGTTAAGTTAGAACTAAAGTGGCAAGAAGCTCACCCACCTATATTGTACCTATAACCACCGAAGCTTCAGTTGCCGCATTTATCAAGTAAGAATATCGGCGGCAAGGAACCCATCAACCTGACTTCTTAGACGTTCTGTAACGCTCTTGTGAGTCACCCATCATAACACCAAATACCGTACACTAATCACCATATCTTATCCATTACTAATTTCAAAAAAGACCAATCCAATTAATTTATAACTACATCTATAAACTATAATTTATACCTTGCGAAATTTGATATGAACGATTTATCAGCCTTAATAAAACGACGTTCTGTTTTAAAAGCAAATTTAACCCGCTGCAAAAACTGCTGATTCCATAGACCCCAATGCCGTGGACAGAAAACTTCTTATTTCTATCCGATTGCGTAAGGAAAAAATGGAGCCCTGGTTGGACAAGTTTGAAGCCATACAATCACAAATTGAAACCTTCGAGGATGATACAGCTTCACATGAGCAAACTCGAGAATGGTATGAAAACCTTTACTTTGAAGTTTTGTCAACATTGACATACATTTGTCAAAATTCAGAAATTGATAATTTAAGTTCATCAGGTAATTCACGTCCTGTCAGTGTTTGCAATGTTGATGAAGCTAATTTAGAAATGGATTCTTTAAACAATGCTGAACCCAATATCATAGTTTCTCCTGATGCACCACAAAAGTATCCGACAATAAAAATGCACCATGTTAAGTTACCTCAACTAAAATTACCTACGTTTTCAGGTGAAGTTGATCAGTGGTTAAATTTCTACGATGTCTTTAATTCAGTGGTTCATAGCAATTCTGACTTACCTGACATCCAAAAATTTCAGTACTTAAAAACTACATTAACAGGTGATGCAGCTACTTTAATCCATTCATTACAAATAAGTTCTGATAATTATGGCGTTGCCTGGAATTTACTAAAAGAAAGATATGAAAATAAACCGCGCATCATATACAATCATATAAAATCACTCTTTGATATAGAACCCAGTGGCGGCTCCTGAATTTTCAAGAGGGGGGGCGCATAAGTAACAGTAGCAATAACAATAGTAATAAAATCTCTTCTTTTTAAACATAAAATAACAATACTTAATAATGTCAATATTAAACAAAACTTTATTATTTCTTACAATAATTCAGCACAAGCAACAAAAGAATAACGTTTTTTTAAACCTACTTAATAATGGCAACATCAAACAAAACTTTTTTATTTCTTGAAAAAAAAAATGCACCAAATTGTTAAATTTAAAAAAATATATTACCTACGGTTTTTTAAAATTACAGTCCATCCTTCATGGTTCTATTTTCTGCACTGCGTTTGTTTACTTGAGCTAGAGCCAAGTCAGGTAACGCGGTAACGGCCTGCCTAATTTCTTGATTTTAATTTTATCTTCTAAAGTCAACGTATGAAAATTAGTTTTAATAAGTTCGCTAATTAAATTCATTTTTGGCCACAGCACAAACGTTTTCCCTTGCACGAAGCAACGACAACTTTACAAATCATCGTCACAACACGAGCACGAAGACATTTACGACGATTAACGAACTGCTCCATGCCTWTTCCGAATCGAGTCTGCGGGCGCAAAATGCTGGCGCCCAGCGCGGGACAAATTTTGTGGGTATTATGACGTACGAAAAATTTTGTTGTCATGGTTGTCATGCCAACGTCCCGTAAGAAATGTATTAGTACTGGGCCCATTTAAGACGCGGGGCCCCGGTAAAGTATCTACCGTACGTGCATTCTGGTGCGGCGAGTGTACGTACGTGCAACCTGGCGTGGCGAGTCATTTTAATATTGTGTTATTAGTTATTGTGCGTGTTTTCGCTGAGGATATGGCGGTAAATGATACGACAAAATTTGATAGACATATTAATAGTTATATTTTAAATATTTTATGGTTGTCAGGGAGGGCGCGCGCCCTTGCGCCCTTAAGAGAAACCGCCACTGATAGAACCAGTTCTTAAAGAATCGCACATTTCACTTCAACAATTGATCAATAATACTTTAAAACATGTTAGAGCTCTTAACACTTTAGGAGAGCCAACTCAGCACTGGGATTCTATACTTATATATTTAATAAGTTCTAAATTAGATTATGCATCAAAAAGAGTTTGGGAGAAACTTAAGGTCGATCTTACAGAGAAACCTACTTTAAACGATTTCATAAATTATGTAATGAAAAAGTGCCAAATGCTAGAAACTATATCTTCCAGTAATAAAAGGTTATTTGATAAAAGCAAGAATTATTCTTCTGTTCATGCTTCAATCTCTAGGGATTCCAAATGCAAAATTTGCTCTAAAGACTTCCACCCTATATATTGCTGTAAAAAATTTATTGAAATGTCAGTTCCAATGAGAATAAAAGAAATCACAAGATTGCACCTTTGCAAAAACTGTTTTCGCAGCAATCATTTTACTAAAGATTGTGTGGGAATAACGTGTAAGATTTGTAAACAGCGTCATAATACATTACTGCACATTCCAATTACTCCGAACATCCAACGCCATTCATTACCAATCCCACTTAATTCTAATGATAATATTCCAATATCTTTAACAGAGCCCCATAATTCTGAAAATATAGACAGGGTGACAGCATCTAATTCTAATTGTGCTTATGTAAGCCAAATCTAATCTTATTCGCCAAGATTTAGTAGATCTGCTTAATTTGGAAACTAAAGACTTTTATCTTCCCATTACGGGAATTAACAATTCTCATTCAACCGTTACTAAACAAGCCTTTTTAACGTTGTATTCAAGAACAAGTCAATTTAAATGTAATTTATCGTGTTTTGTTTTGCCTAACATTACTGATAAACTCCCTCAAATGCCATTGAATATTAAATTATTTAATATCCCTGAAAATATTGTTTTGGCCGATCCCACATTTTATCAACCTAGTACCATAAGTATATTAGTTGGCGCAGAAATACTCTGGTCTATAATAGGTAAAAATCAAATAAAATTTAATAAAAACCATCCAACCTTGCATCAAACACTATTTGGCTGGATAGTGTCAGGTCCAATTAATTGTACGGTTAATTACAATTCATCTTCTTGCATGTTTTCGTCTAATAAACTAAAAAACTTAGATATTCAGAAACAGATGGCAGCTTTTTGGGAATTAGAAGTACATAGTGCTTCATTAAAATCGCAAGAAGAAATTGATTGTGAGAAAATGTTTAATTTAACTACGAAACGCAATGAAGAAGGCCGATTTGTTGTTAAATTACCTTTTAATGATAATATACAATATTTAGGAGAATCCTACCAAACTGCCTATCAAAGATTCCTTTCATTAGAAAAGCGTTTTAATTATAATCCCTCCTTGTTTGGACAATATTCAGATTTTATACATGAATATATTGATTTAGGACATATGACGCCCGTCAATTACTCTAAAGACCAATTGAAATATGCATATTTTCTTCCACACCATGCAGTTATCCGTCCTGATAAAATTACATCCAAAATCAGAGTAGTGTTCGATGCTAGTGCAAAAACTTCAAGCGGGATTTCATTAAATGATACCCTCAAAGTGGGCCCAGTAGTACAATCTGACATATTTACCATACTGTTACAATTTAGACTATACAAATACGCATTCACGAGCGATTGCGAAAAAATGTACAGACAAGTCTTGATTGATTCAAGTGATCGCAAGTTTCAAAATATACTTTGGCGAGATAATCCCCAAGCACAATTACAAGCATACCAATTGAACACAGTAACATATGGAATTGCCAGTTCTTCTTATTTGGCAACTAAATGCATCGCTACTATCGCCGATAACAATGCACACAACCATCCAGTTTCTTCTAAATTTATAAAGAATTCTTTTTATGTTGATGACTTTATAGCTAGTTTTGATGATGCAGAAAAGGCTTCAAGAGTAATTAATGAAATTAATTATTTGCTATCCCAGCATGGTTTTAACATGCGAAAATGGTCATCAAATCATCCCAACTTGCTTAGCAATATTGATTCCAAGGATTCATTGACGTATTTTTCTGATAACAATACGGATCAAAAAACCTTGGGTCTTAATTGGAATGCCAAAAATGATTTATTACAATTTGTATTTAACACTACAACAGAAAATAATAAACAGTGTACCAAAAGGATAATACTTGGAGCAATTAGTTCTGTATTTGACCCGCTAGGTTTAGTAGGACCCATAATTGTTAAATCAAAAATAATAATGCAGCGATTATGGCAATGCAATTTAAATTGGGACGATGAAGTTCCAGCAAACGTTAAGGCACTGTGGCAAACCTATCAGTCTGATTTACCTAATATAAAAAATATTAACATTCCGAGGCAGATTATTTGCGACGATCATACACAAGTAGAAATCCACGCATTTTCTGATGCCAGTCAATTAAGTTATGGTACGTGTGTATATATTCGATCAACAAATTCGCTAGGCCATCATGTTAACCTAATATGTTCAAAAGGACGTGTCGCTCCTTTAAAGGTAGTCACGATACCTAGATTAGAATTAATGGCTGCGCATCCTTCAGCGCAACTTGTATCAAAAATCTGTAAAAAACTCGATATTATTATTAAAAAGATCTATTACTGGACAGACAGTACCATTGTTTTAGCATGGTTAAATAAACCTCCTAATCAGCTGAAGCCATTTGTTTCTCATAGGGTATCAGACATAGTGTCTTTAACAGCTGTATCACAATGGCAACATGTATCTTCTGAAGACAATCCGGCAGATGTGCTTTGTCGTGGCACAAATGCAAGCAATTTAGCCAGCACGGTGGCACGGACCAATTTGGTTACAATGCGACAAGCACGCATGGCCAGTTTCTTCTATACAAATTCCTGATAAAAATTTACCAGAAATTAAATCGGTAAACACCTGTTTAACCGAAATGGAACAAAGCAATGTTTTCCTTAAATTAATACAAAAAATCTCCTCTTTTCAAAAATTACTCCGCATAACTGCATTTTGTATTCGTTTTAAAAATAACACCTCTAGATTATCCATTAAGAATTGTGGCCCATTAACAACTGTTGAACTAAACAATGCAGTACAAGTTTTAGTACGATGTGTACAATATCAAGTATTTAATGTAGAGATTGATCGATTAATTAAACAAAAGTGTATTCCTTCAGATAGCAAATTAAAATGCTTAAATCCTTACTTGGACTCGGATAATCTTATTAGAGCAGGGGGTCGCATTCGTCACAGCAACGAAACATATAATAAAAAATTTCCATATATTATTCCTAAAAAACATGCTTTGACAAACCTAATTGTTCGTTATTATCACATATTACACTTACATGCTGGAGTTGAAACAGTTATAAGTGCTATCAGACAAACATATTGGATTATATCTGTCAAAAATATAGTTAAAAATATGATAAGAAATTGTGTTATTTGTAGACGTTTTAATGCAAGATCGCATCAACCTATAATGGGTGATCTTCCAGCAACAAGAATTATTCCATCTAAACCCTTTTCTATATGTGGTACCGATTTTGCTGGTCCTTTCAATTTAAGTTCATTGAGAGCTAGTCGTAGGTCGAAGTCTTCGAAAGCCTACTTGTGCATTTTTGTTTGTTTTAGCACAAAAGCAGTTCATCTGGAACTCGTTAGTAATTTATCCACTGAAGCATTTATTGCCTGCTTACGTAGATTTTTATCGCGCCGCGGATTTTGTAAAGAGATCCACTCTGATAATGGTTCAAATTTCATTGGTGCGGCACGAGAAATAAAACTGTGGTATGATATGCAAAAGAATAAAGCTCATCTTGACGCTGTATCTAATTTTTTATCAGTAAATTCTATTCAGTGGAAATTTATTCCAGCCAGATCACCACATTTTGGTGGTCTATGGGAATCAACCGTTAAATCAGTCAAGCGTCATTTATATAAAATTACTAATAATAAATGTTTCACGTATGAAGAACTAAATACTTTGTTTTGTCAAATTGAAGCCATTCTAAATTCTAGACCTTTAATTCCTTTATCCGATGATCCTAATGACACAGCATTTCTTACACCTGCACATTTTCTGGTGGGTGATTCATTAATAGCTTTGCCAGAACCGTCCCTATTGGAAGTTAGGGAAAACAGATTGACGAGGTTACAAATGTTGCAACAAATGCAACAAAAATTTTGGAGGTCATGGTCTGCGGATTATTTAACCAGTCTTCAGACTAGGAGTAAATGGCGTCATAGACAAAGCACCACTCCAAAGATAGGATCCCTCGTTCTTCTTCGCGAGGGAACAATACCACCATTAGTATGGCGAAGAGGAAGGATTGTTGATGTCCACCCTGGGCCAGACGGTATCATTAGGGTAATATCAATAAAAACAAGCACTGGTGTTGTCAAGCGTGCTGTAAATGGAGTTATTCCGTTATTAGAAGAAGAACACTGATTTATATTTATTTTAAACCATTCTTTTTTGGAGGGGGAATTTAACAAATTTGTTTGGGGTTTGGAGTGGACTGTATTTGGTAATAGTTTGGAAGAATTTGTTCATAAATCATAAACTTGACTTGACAGTTTTTTATTATTATTTTTTACAATTGTTTTTATGGATACAATGATAAATTATAAATTTACCACCGTCGTTATCAAGAAAACAATCAATGTCGTTGTCAAGTAAGTCTAATTTAATTTGTTGGCAAAAATGATCATTTTGTTGACCCTTGATGGCGGTTCCTGTTCGACTTGTTTAATGGAAGCGATTTTTGAATCAACATCACACACTAAAATATCAATACTAGTTTCAAGAAGAACGCACTTTTCTACCATAAAGATAACAGCGCAAGTGTTTCACACTTTCGACAACCCCGAATAGTTCTAATTCTGTTGCTGAATAATTACTTTGGGCTTTATTAAGCTTTTTGCTGAAAAAAGCAATGGGTTTCTCAAATCCATCATCTAGTTGACTAAGTATAACTCCTATACCTACACTACTGGCATCTGTGGCTAGGATGAAAGGTTGCGAAAAATTTGGATAGCTAATACTGTATTTGAAGTAATAGCATTTTTAAGAGTATACATAATGGCCTGAAGTTCTTTATCGGCAATGTCAAATTTAGCCCCTTTTTTTGTTGAGTTCGTTAGCGGCACAGCAGTGGTAGCAAAATTTGGTATAAATCGTCTATACCAGCTTACTAACCCTAAAAATCCGCGTAATTCACGTACATTCTTCGGAATGGGAAAATTTTCAATCGCTGAAAACTTTTCCGGATCTGGTTTAATTTCCTGTTTATCGATTAGATGTCCTAAATATTTTATTTGGTCTTTTAGAAATTGGCACTTACTAGGATTTAACTTAATGTTCACCTGTCGGAGTCTATTGAAAACGGTTCTTACTTTTTGAATATGATCGGCGGCATCTTTGGAACTGAAAACAATTATGTCGTCCAAGTAAGCTAAACAAATGTCACCTGTCAAACCTGACAGAGTAACGTTTATGAATCTTTGGAAAGTACTGGGGCTGTTAACCAACCCAAAGGACATTTTGGTGAATTCAAAATGGTGGCCTAAAGTGGAGAATGTGCTGTCTTTTCTTTATCAGCTTCCTCCATGTCGATTTGATGGTATGCTGAACGAACATCGAAAGAACTAAAGAAAGTAGCGTTTCCGAAATAATCAAAGCTTTCTTGTAAATTTGGTAGTGGATAATAATAACCCCTTTTTATTACATCATTAAGTCCTAGATAATCGATACACATACGAATTTTTCGCTTGCCATTAGGTAGATCTTTTACAATTAAGACGACCGGTGCCGACCAGGGTGAATTAGATGGTTTTATGATATTTGAATCCAGTAACATGTCAAGCTCTTGTTGAAGGATAGGTCTTTGATGGTAGGGCACTCTGTAGGGATGCTTTGCAATTAGTGCGGTATTTTCGGTTACAATTTGGTGCTTTACTTTAGTGGTACTGGTTAAAACTTCATTATCTAGGCTAAATATATCCGCGTACTCGGTAACTAGTGATATAACGACTTGTTCAGTCTCGTTACTTAAATGGCTTAGCTTTAACTGTTCTAAAATGCTTCGAACATCTGGTTTAGCTAGCTTTACGGCATCGACTTGTACTATTGGGGGCGTACTAACGCAAGTTGCTAATCCTATTAAGTTCCACTTTTTACCATAACTTCCCTATCTATAACATTGACGAGTCGAATAGGATATTCCCCTAAATTTTGACATAATGTTCTAGCAGGAAACACTATACCCGTATCACTAGCTTCTCTCCAAAGGATATAATAGCCTTATTTTCTATTAGAAAGTCTCTACCTATAAGACCATCGGTTTTTATTAAATCATCTTCGCAAATAACCATGTTATGACAAGAAAATTTTGTTGTTCAGTACCTAGCGGAACCAATGCCGTACCTTCGGCTAAAACAGTGTGCCCAGTAAAACCAGTCATTACTCCTATCAATTTCTGCCTGTTGAAGAGTGTCTTGCCAAAATGGAAACTTCTGAGCCGTTATCTACAAAAAAACTGCGATTTTTACCGTTTGCAAATAAATAAACAACACACGGAGTTTCCTTTAACGCTGTATATGTTACATTAGGTACTTGCGCTATATTTTTACTTTTTATAGTTGTTTCAAAATTTTGAATTTTCGTGGAGGTTTCCACCCTTCGGTCTGGGGAACGATCAAAGGGTAAGTTTAGTTTAAAGAATTTTGATTGTTTGTTGTCGTGTGATGCTGATGATTCGCGTTATTACTCGTATTTCGAAAATAGCTGCTTGTACCGATACGTGAAACCTTATTTCGGGATGAATTTCGATTTAAGTTTCTACCTTGAGCTTGTGAACTATTTAGTTCTTCTGAAGGAGGTCTAGGTCGCTAATATGATTCGCGATTCCGTGTATAATTCGCGGACCAGTTCCCTTGTGCAGGACACGAGTAATTTTGGTTACCTCTACTAAAATCTCTACTCGACGTTTGATTTGAGCGTCTACTATTATACTGATATCGCTGAAAATTTTGACTTCTATTTTGTCCTCCATTTTTAACTCTATTTCTACATAATTCTGCAATATGATTGGCCATCCCCACTTAAAACATCGCATCGCTAGTACTGATCCTGAATTTTGCCTATTATTTACCATAACCAAATTTAATTCCTCTTGTCGCGCAAAGTTTTCTGCCATATCGATAGTCAAACTTATATTCCCTATAAGTATACCAACCACCAGATCATTGCACCTTATTTACAAAGCAATATGTGCTCGCAAGGTTTTATTTAATAATACTTCCGTATATTTACTCAAATTATTACTTCTGTACTATACTGTAATTTAAGACGATTTAAAGTTATAACTTTTCTATCAACTTTTTTTTCCCAAAACATCCCTATCGCCTGCCACCAGTTGTTACGACTCCTTTGATTAGGTAAGGTGAGGGAACCTGAAATCGTATCCTAATTCCTGAGAAAATGAACGATTTCCAACGCTGTACTCTTCGGAGATTAGTGGGTCGCTGTTAGAGTTTGAGAAATAAGTTGTTACTAATTAAAAAGGCTATAACTTTAGTTTTAGCACGTATATTGAGTCTTCAATTAATAGATAAATGGATGTTTACATTAACGTCAAAGAGTAAGTGACTTGTTACGTTACAAAAAAAAAGAGTATATGGAAATGAACATTCGGAAGCATGAGTCGATTGTTTGAATTTAGAAGGAATGAATTGTGAAAATTAATATATTGTTATTAAAAAAAACGATAAAAGCTTGCGGCATTAATCTGTTTAAAAACTTACCAACCCAAATGTTACGTCTTTCTTGGGGAGCTCCTCGGTAGTTTTGATTTACCTTTGAAGAATGAATAATAATAGCGCACGAGAAAATTCAATTAGCTAAAACTTTTACTGTATGAAAATTTTGATGTTGGTGCGACCGCGAATGAACCAGGACTCCCGTTTTCTGGTTGGGAAATTTTTTGTTAACGCAAAATTTTGAAGACGTCAAATCGGCGGACGTCGACCGACCTACTTAAAAACAGCTAGATCTGACGATTTAGCGTTTTGGCGGTACCGGGCTATGTCCATCCGCTCCAACGACTGTCGTAAGAATTTCTTAACTTCCTGCTAGTATTACATCGATCAGTTAGAAAAAATACAAAAATTTGGAATACCCGAGGGGTATAACACTTGGAAAGATGCCAAAATCKCCTCAGAGATTCGACAAGACAAAAGGAAAGAGTTTGCCGATTGTTCGCGGCGTTCCGCTCCACCGTTCAAGGTCGGAGGTTTGATTTTGGTGGAATCTCACATATTAAGCAAATCTGCCAACCAGACTACTTACGTGATCAGCCGAGTAGTCTCAACTGTTTGAATATGATTATTAGGTAATTTTTCTATTAATCAAGTGTGTATATTTATGATTGATAATAGACACGAGAACTTCAAAATCTTTTTCGTTTAATACATTACGCCGTGCATCAAAAACCAACAGTAACCTGCGGTATAAAATCGCGTTATATAATTTAAAACTCGTAATTGTTGATCTTTGTTATATTTTTATGCCATGGAGTTTTCTCCGTTTTGAGCAACACCAAAATGTTACACACAAGGTATGCTGAATTTTCTACAACTGATGATACCTACTGCTTCATGTGTTTTTAGAAAGGGATTTTTTCCAAATAGTTACGTTTTTGGTTAAAATTTTCAAGTTTCGAAAGCAACGAAAATTGTAGTTTACTTAAAATGCATGTCTATGCTATGCTGTCTACACTTCAACCAACTGCAGATAGATCTATTTCGCTGTCATTACAACTCCTCAGTGCAGTTTAGGTCTAGTATAGACAGCACGGCATAGAACTGGCTTTGCTTATATACCAAAGCAATGGTATGATGAAAGTAAGAATTTAGGATGGCAATGCCATCTGTCATGATGGCATTGCCACCTAGCTGCCTTAACGGGCACTACTTCCTAAAGGAAGTGACCTGTAGCCTGTAGTTTACACTGTTATATAACTCATATGCTCATTTACTGTTAACTACAATATATATATGGGAAACTGGCGGCTAGCGATATATTAAGAACCAGATGGTGTAGACCCGATTCGCTCGGTCACTTTCTTTTTTATATTCCTTAAAAGACTAGGCATTTTGAGCAATTGCGAAAGATAGAAATTGTGGTAACTTTAAGATGACTATCAAAAGTAGATTTTCAATGTCTTCATCGCGAGCCGGTTTCAGCAATGTGCCACACTTGGGAGTTCTTTTATCTGTTGAAGTACATATTTTCCATAATGGTCTTATGACCTAGAAACGCCGATTTCAGACATCCCCACCGCGAGACGGTTACGGCAACGTGCTGCATATTAGTCTTTCGGAAAATGGCAAGAAAAGAGTAATTATCTACTAGAACAAGAGGCAGACGACGAACAAATGTTTGGTTCCCTAGTACAATTAAAACAAACAACGGTGTCACTGGGACGAAAACATCTGACGAGTATCCTATAATAGAAAAACAGTCGAATAAAAAACAAGAAAATTGGTGGAATACGTCTTTAGGCATACTCATGATACTACGACCGAATTCTTAGTATTATGAGGCATACTGTTGTTGATATCAACGTTTGCTTCATAAAACATTATATAAAGGAGCGCACGGGGATGAGCCGAGAAAATCTCACAAGAAGCTATTGAAATAATACAAGACAAGTCGACTGGTCTGAGTTACTTAAAAATGCTGAGAAAACTCTAAAATACACTGAGAAATGACGAAAACCTGATTTGGATAAAAAAATGTATGTTGAAAAAACGGCGAAGGGAAGTCTGCTCCTTTTCTAATAGACTACTGAGAAGTAAAATATCCCCTAAAACTGGAAGAATGTGATGAAACAAGCAAACTCGTTGAGCAGGTGATAAATGAAATATTACAAGAGATCCGGCGAACTGATGGACTAGCCGACACCGTAGTTGCGTTAGAACGCGTTATAAGAGAACGCTAAGTAAAAAGCGGATAGACTTAAACTTAAGACATGTTATAGAGTCCTATCATTAGTGATAGAGCTCTGCTGGTTGGAGGAAGAGGTCAAGTTGGACGTCGCTTGCAAGGTACCCCAAGGCTCGATATTAAGACCACCTGTATTATAAGGCTTTAGAATTGGATGTACCAAGAGAGGTGGTCTTTGGTCATCACGGCCGAAACGTTGGGCCAACTAGCGGAGCAGACCATAAATGGTGAGGTGCCACACATCTTGAAATTTTTTAACAGAATAGCTAATGCCATCTATCATCAACAAACTGACCAAAGCCTAACAGCAGCTATTTCCTAAAGGAATTGACCTGTATTCTGCCAAATATGGACAAATCTATTTCGCTTTTATCAAAGCTCATCCTTTTATTAAAGATCTAGTGCAGACAGAGCTTGGTTTGCTTATACACCAAAGCAATGGTATATGTTGTCAGTGAAAAAAGTCACTGAATTTGGAAAGCTGGCGACAATGGTTGCGACGTTTATAATTTCCATATAGTTTCTGTTATTGACGGATTTGACACCTACGATTGCTATAGGCGAAGTGAAATCCAACAATACTTGCTTCCCCTAGCACCATAGGGAAAAGTATCATTCTATCTTTTGTACTCAGGGATCAAACCTGAGACTGGATTTGCGGTAAGGTAAGGTAAGGTAGGAATGCAGCAACGTTACCTTAAGGTCACTACATATTAAAGATAGCGACAACGGTTGCGACGTATATGATTTTTGATGATTTCTTATACTTCCATTTCTGGTAGCACCTGACCTATAACTACAGTCTGACGTAACACTGATAACAGAATATAACCTGTGAACCTTTTAAACTGACATGACCGACCATAAGCAGCGAAGCTAGCATCTGTGGGCGAAGGGCGATTTTGAAATGCGGCAATACCTTTCCTGCTCTTTTTCTCGCATCTTAGGGAAACGCATCTTGTGTCTTTTGTCTCCTCGGATTTCTAATTTGAGTCTAGAGTTGTCGGTACCTTCATAGATATGGGTACCTTTAATACTGCAGTAACATCTCTAAGCAACAAATTTTCGTCATGACAAAGCTATCTACATGTCTAATGGGAACTACTTCCTAATGGAAGTTACATGCATATTTCAAGTTGACGGCAGGCCTCACGGCACTTTTTGTTATTGTGCAAGACCCGATATACATTAAAATACATGTCTGTTATATGCAGACAACATGGCATGGACATATTTTGGTGGACTTTTTTATGTTAAATCTTTAATAATAATCTTGCTTAAATAAAATTTTGTTTTGAAATATTAAGCAGTTTGAAATGTACGTAGCTTGACATCAACCATAAAAACTGCAATTGTGTGGAGTAAAAAAATCAATCTGTACTATTACAGAATTCAACCATTTTGAAACTAGGCATTTAGTATATTAGTCAAGTATCCCAATATTTTTCGATTTATTGTTGATAACATAAATGAAAAGGACGTGTTTAAGGCAGTTTACGCGAAATACATTAGCATAAAGTTATTGCTTATTAATCAACAGAAAATCGTGCATGAAACTTGCGAGACTGATTTTACAAATGACCTAATCAATAATTTAAAAATTTGATGAATTTAGAGAACGTTTAACGTAACTTAACTGTATACTTCATTATCGACTTCCAATGTTGAACGTAAACCCACAGCCACTTAAAGGTATGTCGAGGTTTTGTATTTTTAGGATTTCCACAAATGGCTGAAACGTGGAAAGTGTATATATAATAATCTGAAACGTTTACCTTTAGGTCTCCACGTTTGAAGTAGAATAAAATCTTTTGCATTGTAATTTTAGTTGTGGTTAGTTCTTTGATGTTTAGTGATTATTCGTACACTTTTATTAGAAAGAATTTTTTATAATAATTCTGTTAATGAATTAATTTACATACCTAATTCTGAATTTAGTTGTGAAAGAAATAGTCCATAATCAAAAGTTTTAATTTTTCATACACCAAGATTGTAAAAACGGATAAATACCAATTCTTATAGAATGTTTATAGAGTTTTGTCAACATTTGCTGGCTTTTTGTTATTTTAGATGAATACTTGCCATTCTTTCGGAAGATAATGATGCTATACTACGAAAACGTGTTGGTAAGAATGCTATGCAAGGTTTATCTGCCACTGTACTTTCTAGTACATGCAACGGCAATGGTTCACAGTATCGTCCATAAACTGAAAACTAATCATATATATAACGCTGTAATGTTGGCAATCAGCGCACATGTGAGTTCTTCAATAAACAGTGAAGAAAAAATTCATTCCGGTTCTTTCTTTTACAGGAGGTAATTACTGTTGTTCTAGTTGAAATAGTACGCAATGACATAACGCAAATGGACGAATTAAAGAGTAAGATTTTTTGGTCACCAATTGGAGCCTCTAAACGATTGTTACAGAACTTTCGCTATCTTACTAAAACTTTCAAGTTATTATTATTCGTTGGCTTTTTGAGCATCATCATCTTATGTATTAGTGCGGTTTTACTTGAAATACACCCTGACTGGCCAATTATTGATAAAAACAATCCACTTCAGTATTCAATTTTTCTGGTAGCGTTTATGGTACAGTGCGTGGGAGCTTGCATCATAGTTTACGCATATTCTTGTATGTTCTTTTACGCTTGCCTTCATATGTACATGCAAATGGTTTTACTTACCGAATATTTGCGAAACATTTCTAAAGGTTTGAGAGGCATGGACGAAAATCGGCGTAATCAGTTGGTAAAAGATAGAATGCTTTGTGCCATAAGGCAACATTGCAAATTGAGCAGGTTGGTATCTTTGAAGAGAGAAGGTTACATCTTTAAAATCACTATTTTTAGGTTTGCCAAAAGAGTCATGGAGACGTATGGTCCGAAGACGCTAGCTATACCGCTTATTACTGCAATGGTTTCCTTTTCCATATGTTTGTACGCCATAATTGAAGTAAGTTAAAAACAGAATACAGTAAGACTGACAAAAACACGGGTTGCTGTTTAAAATCCATAACTCCTAGACACTAAGGACTAATCGATCCAATGTAGACAGGTCCTGATGGCATAGATGAGAGAGAAGTTCCTCGATGTTCTCGATTCTTCTAGTCTGGATGAGAACAAACGAGAAAATTCTCGGCTCGGTGGCATCACTACTCGTAACTAATGTTTATGAAGTTAATATTGTCATTATCATGTAAGCACATTTGTGTATGAAGCAAAAACACAAACAAATTGTTGCAGGAAGAAGCATACACGCTGCTTACTTTCTTAATGAGTTTTTTTCTCATCCCTTCGCTTTACTGTGTTGCCGGAGAACTACTTTCATCAGGGGTAATAGGTTTTAATTATCTTTAATATTATTACTGAGGACTCCTACTTATCAGTTTGAAGAATTTTCGTCTCAGCTTTATAGCTGCTGCTGGTACAACTGGAACAAAGCAAACAGAAGAACGTCTTTGATATTCTTGGTTTTTACTCAGCGCGAGCTAGTCATAGAGATATTCCCGTCGCTTTATGCGAGGGTGCGTTGCATATTGTGGGTAGATATAATTTGTATTTGAAGTTTTAGATATTCTAAACATGCATTTGGTTTCAGACCGTTAAAACACTGTACAGCGTCCTTGCTTTGTTAAAGTCTACCAGAGTTTAGTTGTAATGCTTTATAAAGCATATCATTAGCAAAAGTTTTAAATAAAGTCGTTCACAATTTATGTTCTACTATTTACTATTTATCTATTCAGCTGATTAGTTGCTTGAGCAGACGGACAGTGGCGCGATACCATTACAACCACTAGTTTAATAATACGCGTTGGGAGTTCTTTAAACACCGTGGCTCTGTTATATTATTAATTTATGCGGTTTGAGCAAAACTAAAGCTATAAGACATTTTCCATATGCACTGTTTAATACTTTAGAAGACTTGCGTTTTTGATTAAAATTTTAACAAACAATATTCAGTACAGTAGGTATTTAATAGGCCTGAACTTAAAAATTTTTGTAACATCAGTTGGATTCCGAAAAGTATAACTTAATTTAGATTTACTTAGAATGAGCAGTAAGGAATGTTCAGATAAGTCGTGTAATCTATCTATATCCTCATTAATATAGTTAAAGAATGTAGCCGCATCACAAAAATATTAAAATCTGCCTATCGTCTGTTTAATACTTGAACTTTCAGAAATGCCGAGTTGTGACAAGTATACACGTTAATACGGGCCCACTATAAACTAAAATCAGATACTCTTACTTAAATAATTTTGAATAAAATCGCTTAACAAGGTAACAGAATCACGAGCGAAATCAATGTAGCACAATAATCGTTAGAATGCTTTGTACCCATAATGACGGAGGCTTTCACGGCCGAAGTGGTAGGTGATTCCACGATAGTTGGCTCTGATCGTAGCGATATCTTCATCTCTGACGTTTCGCCCACTGCTGCTTTGAGCGTTTTCAGAACTTAGATTCACGCAAACTGTCTTCGCACGGAGACAACTGCGTCTACTATGAATTCAGCCGGAAAAATGTTTATTGGGACATGTAATAAATTATTGAAACAGTGTACATACAGGTAAGCACTGACAAAGAAATGTATGAACCAAAACTGTAAGTGTAATAAGTAGATATTAAAGAATAAACAATAAAAAGAAAAACAAAAAGCTTTTCGCAGAAAAGAATTCTTTCTCTGTACAATTAGAAAGGTACGATAAAAACACTAACGGTCAACAAGTGAGAGGTGCTCGCAAAAGTTTTTACTTTTTCGCTTTTTCGAATGAATACGATGAATTCCGATTTATATTTTATAAAGGTTGTATTGAAACTACAAAAATTTTAACGAACATCATTTTGTAAGTAGGTACGTACATGCTCATCTAGAGAATACACTTCAATTTATGTGTAACATGTTGCCTCCTGCGAATGCCGAAAATAAGTCTTGACACGAGTTCTGCACAAGCTGAATCCGACGGTTATCACATGCGCCAAGGCAAGGACCATATACTGCCGATGCATAATTAAAATGGGACAACACGAGCAATTCGCAAAGTATAACTTTTGTTTTATAGTCAATCGCATAGTCTCCATTGTAGTGAGGTCCCAATTATATACCTACTGCGAAGCTGTTTATATTACAAGAAGAACTGATCGGAATAAGCACTAAGAACTTAAGGTACAATTTAGACACGAATATTCTGGCTTCAAATGAAATATAGGTACATGTTACTTATCCCATAATATATACTATTGCGAGAAAATTTTTAATTGATTTTCTATATTGATACCTAGTGAAAGGGCCAACGCTTGCCAGTCTCAAGAAACACCAACACAGATTAGGCATTCCTAACAGGAATGGGGTATATACATATAATATAATTTATACATTCTTTTAGAAACAGACTATACTATATATTCTTAATACAGACTTTCTAAATCCTTTCAACAATTACATAAAACTGATAGAAAATGATCAAAATAGAAAATATTAAAATTCTGGAAAGACCTCTACAAACAGCTGTATACGTCGTATGATCCAACTGAAGTGTAAACGGTTTGTATGCTCTACTTATAATTAATTGTGTTATATTATGTTTTGAAAAGAATGTTTATTTATTCCGATTCTAAAAGAATGCCTAAATTATTCTGTTCCCTATAGAATGTTTAATATATTCCAGTGTAAGAAAACCTGTTCTAATCCTTAATATCGCTATACGCCTTCTCCCTACTCAACCTTACGATAAGCCGTATTATTACTGACTTGCTGTTAAGCTAATAATATATTGCTTATTCTATTCTATTCTATCTTCTGCGGTGCGACCCCGCAGATGGGGCGGGGCCTCGCACATTTCGATCCATTGTACCCGCACCGTAGCTTAGACGAGTCCTTCCTTCTTAAAGAAGTTCGGTATCTCTTTCCAAAGTAACCTATAAAGATTAAAATGCATGTCCATGCTGTGCTGTCTACACCTCAACCAACTGCATATAGTACTATTTCGCTGTCATTACAGCTCATCAGTGCAGTTTAGGTCTAGTGTAGACAACACGGCATAGAACTGGTTTTGCTTATATACCAAAGCAATGGTATGATAAAGATCTTCAGTCTCAATAAATTGAGCTCCAAATTCTCCAAACCTTTTGCCTCCCAGCGGTCCGCAGTTGCTAAGGAAGTGAATCGGAGTTTCCTCCTCCTCTGAGCAGAACCTACAGGTGCTACTCTTCACTACACCCATATTATATAGGTGTTTATTGAGCTGGCAGTGTCCCGTAAGGACACCCACCATTAATCGCAATTGAAAAAGACTCAGGCTTAAAAGCCATTTGCGTTCCTGAGCAGCGTTGCCTCAGTTCCGGCGCTTCTTCCCAATACAAGGAAAACTGACGACCAAGCCTCTTTGTGATCTCGGCCCTCAGTCTGCTTTCTGGAATAGGGATGGAAGGTTGCGGTCCGAGATAAGGTCCTTTCATTGTCTTCAATGCCTGCGTGAGTAGGTACCCAAATCAAATTAACCCGATTATGTTGGGCCAACCTAATATATTGCTTACATCCAAAAGTAACATTTTCAGTCTGTTACATCTGCGTATGACAACCAGGTGAGAGCATATAGTCGCTTTGTCAACATCATTAAAAGGGTGCAATTTTTGGCCCATGCAGGGTAGGTAAGCGGGGGTGTCTATTTTTTTCAATACAGGGTAGATGTAACTACTAAAATTTAAAAAAGATGCCGCATGTCAAAAATCCTATTCAAAAACGTCGAAAATACGGTTTTGGCAATTTGCTACTAGTAGTTGTGCAACCCGCAGCCAGCGAGTCCTGCGGAGGGCTCCCTCGTGGCGCCTTATCTTAAATTGAAGGTATTTATCTATATATACACCAGTGCCAAATTTCTCATCCCTTAATCACAATTTGCAAGGTTATACCCTCAACTTTCACTTAACGTCCGCACTATTCAAAACTACAACAAAGCTAACTAAACTGTACAATTTTTAGACAATACATACGTTGTGTTTTAATTTTTACAATAGTTCATAATGTTTTAGCAAGTACAGAGCAAAATCCACTTTTACATATCTTAATTAAATAGAACTGTACCAGATGTTATAATTATTACAGTAAGTTACACAGAGGAATTTATTATTGCATTTCAAAATTTATAGGTTTTGATAACTTCTACGTAACCATAAATTCTAATTATTCATCTTGAGGCTACACAATTTTAAACAAAGAGAAGTACCGGGCCGTTGTCTAAATTACATCTGCGATACACCCACAATTCACCTCAATTTCCACGCAACGTAGTGATTACATATAAACACATATCGCATAAAATTAAATTGGTATAATTTGATCCTATCTTCGTGTAATCGTGAGCTCGGTGTGGGATGTGCCATGTAAATATCTTGCGATAACATCTATTATAAGTATAAAAGTGCTTAAAAAAGGCTCCGCCAGGTGTTTATCTGTCGAGTCCGCCATGTGAATGCGTTCTACATTCGCTTGTTGATAAATTGTTAATTGAAAGAGCCTTTTAATTATGGGTTTAAGTTAAAATTAAGAGTGATGTAGTATAGGTAAGCAATTTAATAATCGTAAAGCAGTTACGGATGCTTCTCTCAATAGCTAATTACTTGAATATTCAAAGCAGTTAATTACGATTCGAATTCACATACCTACTGGCTGTAAATCTGCTAAATCAGTTGATTGTTGTTTTTGATTGTCAGTTCTATTTAATTTAACGTTGTAGTAAAGATACCGTTTTAAACGCTTGTACGAGTTATCTTTGGACACCCTGTAGGTATATTGATAAATAAATCTTTATTTTCCCAGGTCCTTCTCGTATCAGTAAGTTAAGTATAATAACGGGGCATAAGACAAGATCAGAAAAGCGTATACTAATATTTTTACCTACCTGAGATCTAAAAGCCAGCATACTCACACATATGTATGCGCGCATTACTTTATCGGGTGATTCGATTTAAGAAACATGTGACCGAAAAATACACTTCGCCTGAGGCTCCGGCCACCGCACATTTTCCTTCCTGAGAAACCAAGTGTCCGGCGGGTGTATTTCCTCTTAAATAACATTATACTCTAAGGTAATGAAAAAGTTTTTTGCACGGTTAAAATTATACTACAAAAATGATATGAACATTCATTCTCCAAGATAATAATAACAATAATAATCTATTTTAGTTAAATGAAGTAACCAATATATAGGAAAAAATGCTTTATTTAAAAGAAAAGGTTTTGCTATACTTAGTTATTTACATCCAGGATGAAACTATGACGCCGTAAACGGAATATTTGGTGTTTTCGGACTTTTGAAATGTTATGTAAAAACTTCCTGGTGACGGTCTGTTTTATACACCCCTAAGCTTGACATGCTCACGTTTATCTAAAATACATGGTAGAGGAATTACCTACCGACGGTAAAAAGCCACCGCTAGATGAAACACTACTAACTACCGATTATTACCAAATGACAGAGTAATGGGCAATGTAGTTCGCGGTTCTTATAGACCATACCAACCTACACATCTAGTTCGTAAAGCTATTAGACTAACTGCCTTCTAAATAAAGATGCAGTTTAGGTCATTTTACGCAGTGTTCGATTCGCTGTTCGTTTTATTATCGGCAATAATATCACGAGAGTGAGAATAAACGGAAAATAATTTGATAGAAATTCGACGTGTTGCCGAAGGGCAATGCGTTGGAGAAATGCTGGAGAATTATTTTTAAATTTATCGAACTTTCGAGTGGAATTCGAAGGAATTTTTTGACGTAACAAGCAGAAACACTGTTTCAATATTATAACTTTGTTCACCTTAGTGTTTTTACATATATTTGCATTGATCTTATCGATTTCATCGAGTGAAGACGTATTAAATCTTGTTCCATTCATTTTTAGAAAAGTTTGATGAAAGACATCAAGCCAACAATTTTTGTTGCCACGCAAAACCTACCTTAAATTATWCCAGCGAAAACGTGCTCTTGTAAAAKTTTTCACTATAATTGTGTTCTGATTCGTTCAAAACGATATAATTGACCGATATTGAATTTTTTGGTTGGTTTTTAGAAACATCAAAAATAATCAGCAGAGTAGTGCGAATGTATAAAATCATTGCCTCAGCTCTTTGGACTTTGTAACCCTAGTATACCTGGCGTATATAGCAGATAATAACACATCTGACAGATGAAAAACCGGACTTATTTGATCATCCAACAGTTTGAACCTGTACAATAAATGGTAAACACTGTATAGCTGTATCATACATAACACTATTATAACCTCAAATGTCAAATAGTGTATACCATAAAAAGTTTTTTGTTGCCTCTATTTATTTATTTATTTGCTGCTAAGGGGAGCAGTGTCTTGAACTGCAGCTCATACCTAAATCCGCTCCTGTGACTAACCAAATGTAGGTAGGTCTCTATGTTCTAGGTCATTACATATCATGTTACAGTTTCAGTCGTATAATTAGGCATTCCAACGAACTGTCAAAGTGTCTTTAAAAATGTCCTCTGTGGGGTAAACAAACACTGGATATAGCTTTATATGTATTATGTAGTTATCGTTTAAAAGATTTTAGATGTTCATCTGAGTTTTGTGTATACGTTATCTGCGTAGGTGATTCGGCTATTATTGTTATTCCAATTTTTGTTAAACAGTGATGTTTTACAGCATGCCTGCATAACACCTCTGTTTAGCAAAAGTTGGAATAACAATAATAGACGAATCAGCTACGCTGATAACATATACACAAAACTCATTTACACACCTAAAATCATTTAAACGATAACTACAAAATACATGTAAACGTTGTAAACATACTTTATCCTTTCCTTTGCTTACCCTACAGATGTCATTTTTCAAGACACCGACAGTTCGTTGGAATGCCTAATTATTTTTAATTTTAAATTGGTTAAGATATCTAAAATATCTAGTTGTAATGTAAGTAATGAGTTGTTTATGGTTTACTTCATAACGTTCCTATGATGCCTCTGTATTTAAAAATTAAAATCTCATTAAAGGACGAATGTCTCTTAATTACTATTGATGTGGACACGTCGCCGTACTTCGGGGTACCCTTGTGATAGTCGCCGATAAGTCTCCTTCTCCTAGCGTTGGCTTAACGAACTACGAGGTAGGTCGATACGGTCTGTGAGTACAGAGACCTACGTTGCCGATTGGCAGGTATCGCCAACTTTATCCCCGGGTTTGATCCAGGAACATAAAAGATGGAAAATATACTTTTTCCTTTGGTGCAATACGTGAAAGATGAAGTACCAAGTATTGTCGAATTTGAACTTCAACTAGCAAACACTGTTGCCATATCGTTTAATAATAAAGATGGAAGTGCATAGAAAATATATCATTCTCAGTCGTCAGTGACCTTATTTTTGAAAATCGGTATGTATCATCTAGTAAAGGCTAAGTAGAATGTGTTAGGGTCAGTAAGTACAGGAAAATTCCAGTGATGAGTCCAGTAAAATACAACTGAATGATTAATCTCTGTCATAGTCATTTTAGTTCAAAGTTTACCTTCTCTACCATACATTTAAGATACACGTGTCCGTTATACTTAGGGGGGTGTATCAAAGATACCTGGGACTTCTACCATGTAAAGTTTAGGACACTGTCCTCAAATCGATCATGTTATTCTACTGATCAAAACAATTTTGTAGAAAACTGTGTTATCAGGCTTTCTCGCCTATAGTCGGTTGGGTGTTAACCCTGACGTTCCACAGGTTTGAGTGACCGGCATCCTTAGAGGTCTGTAAGTGTTTCTGGCTTGGTTCGACTTCTGCGGCAAACTCAAACTGACGTCATGTTGCTTACTCGGAACACACGKTCTAAATGATCCAGTGTGTGTCAACGTTGTTACTACACCTCGTTTTTGTCGAGGGTGCTGATTTGAGGTCCGGTTCAGATATCTGTCAGTAGGTAAATATCTGTCAGTAGGTGAGGCTTTTATGTATACGGTGTGCACCAGGTGATCCCCACCTCTAATAACTAAAACGTCGAGGAAAGCTGTAGTTTACCTTTTTCCTCAGATTCTATAGTCAACCTGATGTTAGGGTGTTGATTGTTTAGATGTTTTGAAAGCGATCCAAGTTTTGCTTGCCGTGCTTCCATACGACAAAGGTGTCATTCATATACCTGTACAAAACTGCTGGCTTATGTTCTGCTGTATCTAATACGTTCTGCTCAAAATTCCGCATATAGAAGTTCGCAACTATTGGACTCAGTGGGCTACACATAGCTACTCCTTCGATTTGTTCATAGAGTTCGCCTTTCCAAATAAAATAACTTCCAGTGAGGCATGCTCGAAAGAGTTCTACTAGATCTGTGGTGACCTTGTGAGCGAGGAGCACATAACATAAGCCAGCAATGGATGGAGCACGGCAAGCAAAACTTGGATCGCTTTCAAAACATCTAAACAATCAACACCCTAACATCAGGTTTACTATTGAATCTGAGGAACATGGTAAACTATCTTTCCTCGACGTTTTAGTTATTAGAATTGGGGATCACCCAGTGCACACCGTATACAGAAAAGCCACACATACTGACAGATACTTGAACCGGACCTCAAATCATCACCTTCAACAAAAACGAGGTATAGAAACAACGTTGACAGAGCGTGTTCAGAAAATATGCACTCCGGACTTTCTGAAACAGAAACCGGATCATTTAGAGCGAGCGTTCCGAGCCAATGTTTACAGCGCCGAGGAAATCAAAAGTGCCATGAATCCTAAATTAAAAAAAAAAACTCAAACGGAAAACTCAGCACCTCCGATAATACGAAAGTCTTTTTTGCCATATATACCGCAGGTGACCGATCGGATTGGCAGACTCTTAGAAAAACATCGTATAAAGACAATCTTCAAGCCCACACAAAAAGTACAGCAGGCCCTAAAATTGGCCAAAGACAAAAGAGACCTGCTTTCGACGTCAGGTATTTACCGCATCCCGAGCCCAAGCGGAAAGGTGTACATTGGGACCATTAAAAGGTCGATCAAGACAAGACTGAATGAACATAAAAGGAATTGTCGACTAAGGCATGTTCAGAAATCCGTAGTAGCTGAACATGCGCTCAGCAACGAACACCGTGAAATACTGTTCGAGGACACGCAAGTACTTGCTTCGACCGCCGGGTATCATTATCGACTAGTCTGGAAAGCCATAGAGATTGAAAAACACAAGCACAACTTTAACAGGCAAGAGGAAACTTAAACTAAGCAAAGCCTGGCTACCAGCACTTGCTAATATCGAAATTGTCGAGAAACGACTTGATAAGGGACCACCACGGCATTAATACGGTTGCACGCGAGATCCGAGTAAGCAATACGACGTAAGTTTGACAATTTGCCGCAGAAGTCGAACCAAGACAGAAGCACTTACAGACCTCTGAGGATGCCGATCCCTCGAACCGGTGAAACTTCACGGATAACACCCAACCGACGACGGCCAGAAAGCCCGATAACACAGTTTTCTACAAACCTTGGCCGCGAAAGTCTAAACCAATATTCAAGACAATTTTATTTCAATGTGTTATTCTTATTACTTTAGCGCATGTGACAGGAGCGAAGTGTGTAATTATAACAATTATAATAATTTGGGATATCTGCATTGCTTAAATTAGTTTTATAATATACAAAATAAGTAGGAAGTTTCTTATTTTTTAGCTATTAATTGCTTCTAGATACTTTTTGACTATGCTGTGAAATAAACACAAAAATATATATTCTTATGGGTATCACTTATCAGTTACCTAAAAAAACTAATTTGTATATAAATAAAAGCTAAAAGTTGACAGACCCGTGGTTGTCAACATACTCTCATTGAGAATGTAGCAGTTTGGTTGTGGTTGGTGTGAGCATTGTGGAGTTATGCGGATGCAAACTTGCAATATAAATAAAAGTGAAACCGTATTATTGTTTGTCTGTATCAGCTGACTTTTTTCTGCAATCTCTAAGTCCACAGCCACTCGGTTGTAGATGTAGATAGGCCACATTCGCCTATTAATAATGAAGCAGTTTGGTTGGGTTGGGTGTTAGCATTCGGTAGTTGTGCAAACTTGCAATAGAAACTCCAAAGTGTGGCACATTTCAAGACGACATAGAACATTCTGGAAAATTCATTGCAGAGGGAAACTTAAAAATCGATGTTTCGAAATATTTTGACCGATCATATAGAACCCTCAAGTGTGGTGCATTTCCGAAGTAGTTTCGCAATGAAAAAAATCAAAAAAATCCAAAATGAACGTTTCGAGGTCGAAGAACATTCAGGAAAATTCATCAGACCTAAGAACTCATACGTCTGGGATATTGTCGTAATGGAGAATGTCAGAACATTCAATAGAAGACGAAAGAATTACAAAGTCTAGCACATTGTTATAAATATCGCGCGATCAAGTAGTCAAAAATCGACGTTTTGAGATCAGAACGTTTTGGAAATTTCGTCAACAGGTGAAATAACCGCTAAGTGTGGCACATTACTGCAACTGTTTTGCGGTGGAGATTTCGAAAATCGACGTTTCAAGGTCTATAACATTCAATAGAAAACTAAAGAACTCCCAAGTGTGGCACATTGCTGAAGCTGTCTCGCAATGAAAAAGTCGAAAATCGGCGTTTTGAGAATGTCCTAAAACTGTATGGAAAATTCATTAGCAGACGAAAGAATCCCTTACTGCGGCGTAATTGCATATACTGTTCTGCAGCCTTTTAAATATTTTTCAGTTCTAAGGGGGTAAAATAAGGTTTTTTTTAGTATTTAAGGAATAATTAACATGTATTACGTGTTTAGGCTATTGTTTAAAAATTAATTCACATCTATTTAACTTTTTTGGACATTCCACTCCTAAAGGTGTGAAAATTAGGATAACAATAAGTGAACATGAAGTTTCATATTATGCCTTTGGTGAAAAAGTAACATAATATGCTTCATTGTTTTTTGGGAAAATCCTTTCCCCGAGAGGGTAAAACGGAGATGAGTATGAGCTTTTCATTGTTTTAGAAGTAATATTAAAATATTTAGTCATTTAGTTAAAAGAATACATATATTTTATTAGAAATTACATTTGTTTCAAAATATTTCTATTTATCTATCCCCTTCTACGCGAGCAAAATTGCAGGAATCAGCTAGTATAACATAAAAGGCTGACTTCCCAGAGGGCACATTGCAGAAAGTCATTTTGAACGTAGTAAATGCTGCAATTAAATGGTGTAAATAAATAATTGAGATATTGTTTCTGAGGGTAGTTTTCGCCACCAGGTAGACTATATCACGTACTAAGAAAAAATCAAAAGCGGCTTAAGTAAAACATACTGGCCACATCTGTTATCTGAAACGTGTTAAAGGAGCGCTTCTCAACGATAGTAGATATAACCTCCATTATTATTTTTATCTACAGCACCACTGATTACAAACCCTGCTATATTGTTAGATTCTGTAAAAACTTTCCAGCGCAAAACCTACAATAAAAAACTTGAAAACATATTAGCTATCTTTTATGATTGCGGTGATGTGTACAACCGCCATATTATCAATTGTTAAAAAAATTATTGTATAGTATTACGAGATGTCCTTGCTTTATCGATGCAATGCGAAGGGTTTCACGACGTAGCGGAATACAGCACCTTGGAGTTCTCACCGTACGAGGTCGAGGGTCATCGAGATACTCACGATAGAAACGCCTCTTGCACGCACTCTGAACTCTAATAAAGCTGGCTGGTCATCTCAATACTGTGGGCGTTGCAAGGGATGCATTCCCAAATGTTCCAGTCAGACCGTGTGAAAAAATTGCGTAACATTGACTAGAGAATATCTGAGTAGGATGMCATTTATTTGGTCTTTATTACGTTAGGTATTATGTACATATATTGTATGTACCTGCCATATATATACTAAAACGTTCTGTAGCTAATTTATATACGTTTATTAATATTACATGTAACTTACTTATTAGCCAATAACTGGAACTGCTACAAACTAGTTTGCAGTAAAAGTGCACTTCATAGAAAAAAAGGGTATTATCTTAAGTAGCATGCTGGTTTAAAGCAATTTAGGCCATGAAGCTACGAAGTGGGCATAACAGTAAAACATTTTCATACCTATCTATTTCTAGAATTATTAATGACGATAAAACCCTTTTGGCAGGACTTTAATACTTCCAACGTATAAATTATAACAAAGTAGTAAGTACCCAATAAAAAAACGATAATAATGTAAATAACAATTTTATTAACGGGGACTCGTCATTTTGCGAAAATGTCTGTCATCTAGCGGCGGCTGTAAGTACAGAGACCTACATCGTCGTGCTTTATCTGGCATTAGCTTTACTAATTACGACGTAATCTGCGCGTCAGGAATGAAGGCAGACGTGGTGGGGACGGCAATTGTCGCTAGACAGTTAAAACATTGGTGTGCCCGCCATTATTCATGGTCACAATTTCAGGCTAGATCTGACTTCTTTCCTGGCGCGCACTATATTAAGGTCAGTAAGTGTACGAGAAAAGCCTAGCGAGAAAAAATAATCGGCCATATTAATTTTAGTTCAAAATTTACTACCTCCTCTACTACGTAATTAAAATACACGTATCCATGTGCATGGTGTATGGGTGTATCAAAGATACTGTCACCCGGGACTTTTTTATATTTAAAGGTATGCTTTTTTGTTCTACTCTCCGCAACCCTTAATATTGTTTTATGTTGCCGAAAGACAAGACAAGTTTATCTCGTCTCATCTCTGGTTCACTTTGTCTTGAAGCCAAGATGAAACAAAATTTGTCATGGCAAGGGAAGTCTCCTCTTTTGTTGTATCATTATTAAGGAGAGCTCAAGTTAATTTTGCATCTTTTGGTATACATATAAACCCCTGTTTTTAAATACTGCAAGACAGTTTAAAAAATAAGATATATAATAATGAACTTTAAGGGAGTTCATAAAAAGGGATCAAGCAAGTGATATAAATTATTTCGTATATTTTGATGAACATTTGCCGTTTGGGCCGACTGACGTAATCGTGYTTTATTACACTTTAAAAATAAGACACTTAATGTTATCTGMGACTTATAAAAGCATTGTAGATTCCACAAAAAACGTTTACAAATCACGGAATATCCTATGAATAAACCCAACAAGAATGTAATTGGCAGATGAAACTTGTTTGACAATCAACAAAGTGACAGTCAGGTGACAGTACAGTTTGCACCAGCACCGACATATGTTCACGATAACATAAACCACTACCCGCTTAATTGATCAGTTTTTTTATGAATACCCGTTATGTGTATACGTAAATTTTTTGGCAGAATCAGGTGTCATAGAAGTCTATTAACACAAACTGTTAATTTTAATTGCTGTCAGAACTACGGGGCACAGTCCATAATTTAAAAATTCTCCATTTTGCTTTTAAAAATTATGGCCATTCATAATATTTATTGCGCATATACGCTGTTGCAAAAATATACGAATTAGATAGCTTAAAATATGTTTGTTGTTATAAGGCCAAATAATAGAGAAAAGATAGGTGTGCAAAATTTATAATTTTGTCTCATATTCTAGAGCACTTAATGCTGATTAAAAAGTCGATTCAGAACCATTAAAATGCGTCAAATTAGTTTTGCCATTAGCGATGTAATGACACCTTTGCCTTTGTAAAAAAATAAACACAAAATAGAATACTTATTTGTACGTAAGAAAAACACTGCTCAGTTGCTCGCTAATGTGGTTACACTATATTTTTTTGGGATAATCTAAGATTATCGTAATAATAGTAGCCATAAATTTTATTTGATTAAGTGTCCTTTCTTAGGTTTTTTAACGTATGTGGCAGACTGCTCTTATCGAGTAGGTATAAGTAATAAGTTCCATGGGTTTCTAATAAATTTCTGGGTGTATTAAAAAATTGTCAGTAAAGTCTTGTCTCGCACGCAGTTGAATGAGCCATAAATTTAGATAAAAATGCCACAAAAAATTGACCTAGAACGTTTCTGCAAAAAAATTACGTATTTTTTTTACTGAATGGAGGTAGTTTCCAACTTTCAGTTTTTATCTCTTCTCTACATATTAGTGCCTTATCAGACACTAAAGACATTTTATAATTTGGTACTCGTTTCACAATGTCTTAAAAAACTCTACTTGTAATATATAATAAAATATATTCTAAAAGTTTTATTTGCCCGCGAACAAGAACTTTTACATCACTTCGCAAGAATAGTTTTAAACGAAACGCCCATCCTAATTACAATATTCGAAAGCAATAATTTCAGCGCATTGTATATCGTGTCCAGCTAAAAAGTTTGGTCCGAGGTAATTCGCTGTTGTTCAGTTTTGTACAGTGCCTGGCGCAGGTTCCCACCAATTTGCTCCTCCTTATTTTACATGATTACAGATATTGAACGCCCGTTTTGGCGTGGGATCCAAAAATATGAGATATGATGGCGATTGTCTTCAATAATAAAAGCACCGTTTAACGGGAATGAGCGATTTGTAAAAAGAAAAGGGTCATGCGCACGACAACATATCTTGAGAGCTTAAATATTATGCTATTTTAATGTCTTGTTACATATGAAGTACTTTTTTGTTTTTGCATTCTAACTAAAATTAAACAGAACAATTTCAAATTAAAAAAAAAGTAGGCCAAGCAACGACGAAACAGACATTACCTAAAAATTCTGGAATATTAAATTTTAGCAGTTATTCATTTTAACGACCTGGAATCAAAATTTTTTTTCTTACAATGCCATTATCATTTAATACTGTTCTCATTGTGGAAGAAGACATCCTCCTCCTTGTTCTTTTGGCAGTACTGGAAAAATAAACTCGAATTATTTATTTCCTGAAAAAAAAATGCAGGACTTTTTTAATCTCACAAGGATTAAAAACTGAACATATTCTTTTTACACACTTATACGAAGATAAAAAAAGCAGAATGTTAAGAATACTTAAGCTAAAAAATTCAGAAGAAATAAATCAGACTGCGCAAGTCTTCAAGAAAGAAACTGTTTAACACCATTATACTACTGCAGGAGAAAAATTATTAATTGCACTCTATGTAACTTCACACACCAAAATATATCTGAATATCTTCGGTAACAACTACATATTCTAAACGATACTTTGATAGTATCGGAATATCGATATTATTCTGAGCCGAAGTACTAATAATTTGTATCGATACTGATTGCTCGATATTATATGCGGCATCGAATCAGACGGCCCAGTATAAATATTTGGTATCTGCTAATATAGATGGTACCTATGTGTTAAATGTAAAAAAAGAATACACCAGTATTGTATAGGATGATTTATAGAGAGTTTTTGGAAGTTATTAGAAACAAGCGCTTTAGTAGAAAACTAGATGGCAATGCCAACTAACAACGATGACAAAGACATCGGGTCCGTTAAGGTAGCTAGGTGGTTTGTCATCGTGTTAGTTTATTGCTTACAAGTGGTATTGCCTTCTATTTTTCTATTAGTATCATACCAAGCCCTTGTTACATAGGCAAAACCAGTTCTATGCCATGCTGTCTGCATTAGACCTAAACTACACTAATGAGCTGTAATGACAGCGAAATAGATCTATCTGTAGTTGGTTGTGGTGCCGACAGTTCAGCTGTACCGTCGTCATTTTTGTATCGTCTTTTGTTTTAAAGCCAATAGCCAACTTTTGGAAAACGTAACATTTCTCCAGCTCTCAATTTTTTGCTTGGGTATGTAGATACAGAAAAATTGTAGACATTTTTTATAGATATTTTTATTTTGAATCCAGTGGCGTCCTCAGAATTTTTTAGGGGGTCACATTTTAGAGATAGAACTTAAACTTGCACTTTTTTAAATGCAAACCATAGTTGGATTTGCTATGGTTGAAAAGGCCTATTTTTTCTGATTAAAAAATGTATACATTGTTAGGTTTATTTTAACTAATTTATGCAAGTTTAAGTTATATCTCTAAAATGTGACCGCCTAAAAAAATTCTTAGGACGCCACTGGATTCAGAATAAAATATCTATAAAAAATGTCTACAGTTTTTCTGTATCTACATACCCAAACGAGAAATTGATAGCTGGAGAAATGTTACGTTTTCCAAAAGTTGGCTATGGCTTTAAAACAAAAGACGATACAAAAATGACGACGGTACAGCTGAACTCAGAACAAAAAAGTAATATAGCAATGTCGAAACCGTAATGCTCTAGCAATAATAGTTACCGAGGTACCCTACAATTACAACGAAAATGGGACACCCTGTAGATTTGCCTATTTGAACAGTAGAATTTTAATAACTGGATTTTTATAAACAAGATAAAATTACAAACAACAAATCATAAATAATAAATTGCAGACATACAAAAATAAAACTAAACCTTGGTGACGTGTAACAGAAAAAAATTAGTTGAAGTAATTTATTCTGTTTCAGAACCTGATTTGATAGTTTTTTATATGTTTGTAAATTTTAAGTAAATAAAACGGGGTAATAGTATATTAAGCGTCAGAAACAGTAAATTTTCTGTTAAAACAGGTCAGGCAATCTACTGTCAGCAAAATAAAAATACATTGATTATCGAAATACCGATATTCTGTATACTTATACATATTTTTTGACATTGGTCGTTTGGTAGCAATACGTGCAAGTATTGCAAGATACATTTTTGCAATAACGTTATTGACTTTGATGACGACGAAGAAGTCGAAAATGTTCAGCAAACCATCAGAATATAACAACGAACAGTAAGGGGATTATGATAAAGCAGTTACAGAAGTAACAAGATAGCAAACATTAGAGCAACACATGTAAACACACTTAGTTCATTTAGAGATGTGAACCGAGTATGGTGCAAAAGTAAAATAAAAGCGGAAACGTGAATTGGATGTACTTGGAAATGGCGAGTGAGTACACTACACTAGTTTGACTCGCTCAGCGGCGTTTAACAAATATATTAAGTTTAACATTTGATAATTTAAGTAAGTCTTTCTCAATGTCCCCCTGATATTAAAGTGACTGATATCTGGAATTTAGATGATACTGGATCCTCCGATGATATTAGCACCTCTTGGCGAGAAGCAAGGCTATTAATACAGGTGGCGGTATTGTTCCACCCATGCTGATATTCTCCCGTGTAAACTAAGGATTTTATGATAACTGGAGCTCCTGAAGGTTCTAAACCATCCAGTTGGTCAAATGAGTCAATATTCCTACATCTTATCAAATATGTAAAGCCTACCAAAAAAACACCCTGTCATTCTCTTAATAGACAATCATGAAAGTCATATTTCAGTACTGGTAATATAAATGGCAAAAGATTATGGTGTAATACCTATCACTCTAGATCCGCATACTAGTAACTACATGCAACCACTAGATAAGTCAGTTTTTGAGCCTTTCAAGACTTATTTTAATACAGCGGCTAATGGTGTCTTTAGGTCATGTGGGAACACCATAAACTATTTAGGATATTGCTGGCTTGGAGAGAAAAGATTTTCCTTTTGCCTTCATACCAAACGATATTTGTAAAACTTTTAGTTCGACTGGTTTTCATCCTTTAAATGGAAACATCTTCGCAGATGCTGATTTTATATCCGCATCCTATTCTGTCATCGTGCACTTGTCGAAAAATCACCCACCAGAATTGATCAGGTGCCTTTTAGTCAGCCGACTACTTCAGATTTTGAAGTCGTACACCGAAAATCGCAAACTTTGATATCGCGGGCTATATACGCCCTCACCCAAAAGCCGAACGACGTAAAGAAATACGAAAGGAAAGACAAAAAGGAGGATCCAGAATTTTGACTGATACACCAGAAAAACACGAAATTGAAAATATAAAGGCTAAAAAACGTGTTTTAACTAAATCTAATTAAGAATATTCCAAAACTCTTTTGGTATAAAATAAGTTAATGAATAAAAATAGATTCAATAATTCAAATAGGATAAAATGAAGAATTCTATCAGAAATCAGAAAATAATAATAATAATAATAATACTTATTCTCCTACAGGTTTTAAGCAGCCAATAACAGGAAAACTACATTTTGATAAATGACATCAAGTGTAACACTAAATAAATACATATTCGAATATTAATAATACTTTAACCTAACAAAATAACCATAATCGACATGGTAACTGAAAACGTACTAAGAATTACAAAGAATTAACATATTCAACAGTTTTGTTTAAAATAAAGGGTTTAGAGTTATACTGTATATCGCAAGAACTCAAAGTTAAAATGGCGGCACATAAGTACTATTTGCGATTTTACAAGCTCATTTGATCGACCAGTGGAATAGTAAAAAGTTAGGTTCTGACGGGGCATGGGGCACAGCTTCACGAGCAACCAACTAGAATCCAAATTATGGTTCACTAGATTATAGAGAAATGTAACGATAATACGAGTACAAGTACGGCGAGTTTCCACTGAAGCAAAGTTAAACCTGCTTAGAAGAATTTGGTGATTACTGCCTCTCGGCGAATAAAAACCAACGGTTAAAAATGACAAAAACTTTAGAAATTTTTTTTGTACATATTCATGTTGATCTACATAACATCTATAATAAATATAGGAAACCATATTAACGCCCCGTATTCTAGCCTAGTACGAATAAGAGAACAATATAATGTAAAGTGCGTAAATTAGTGAATTCCGTACAATTTTTATAAATGAAACCATAAGAATTGTATGATTTTGCAATTATATCTAAGATATGGTCGTTAAACGTAAACTTTTGGTCAAAAACGGCCCCAAGATCCTTAAACTTATTGATTCTATTTAGGACTTCATTATTAATTTGATATTGATAAAGTAATATAGGTATTATGTCTACGAGTGAACGAAAGCACATTGCATTTTGGAACATTCAAATCTAATATATTCAGATCACACCACGTTGTTAAAGAATTTAGGTCGTTTTAAAGGATCAAGAGGAACGCCAAAGTTTGGCCAAAATGGGTTAGAGATAAAGTTAGCATAGCGAACTCTATTTTCTCTCCCAATACGATATGATTTAAACAGTTGAATAATTGCGGGAGAGAAACCAAACCCTTCTAATTTAGCTAGGAGAATGTAATGATCAAGTCGATCAAACGCCTTTCGAAAATCAGTAAATATGACGTCAACTTGACCTTGAGAGTCAAGTACTTCAGAAACAAATTGGCTGAAGCAGGCGAAGTTGGTCACAGTGGACCTCTTGCGCATAAAGACATGCTGAAATGGTGATGTTCTTATGCACTAAAGACTCAAAAAGTTTGGCAAAGTTACAGATGAGTAAGATTGGCCGATAGTTTTCAATATTATTGATGTTACCTTTTTTAATATAGGACATACGTAAGTTGACTTCCACAGCTCTGAAAAATTTGATGTTTGAAGTATAAGGTATAGTATAATACAGCGGAGTTACAAAAATTGAGGCACAGTCTTTTAAAAGAAAACTAGGTATTCCATCTACACCAGCAGTTATTGCATTTTTAGAGTTCCTTAGTGCACTTAAAATTTCATTTTCAGTAAAGTGATTCAATGAAACAGATGTTGGATAGACTTTTGTTTTTAAGTTAAAAGTAGGGTCGGATTGACGAAAAACACTACTGAAAAAGAATTGACAATAGCTTGTGGATTTGAAATTTGATGATGTTTCCTTTCTTCCTTTGAATAAATGACCAAAATTTGCGCCGATCGTTATTGATTGCGTTTTCAGTATGTAAGAGGTAATTTTTGTACGCTGCATAAATTAAAGATATGCTTCTACTGCGATACTGTTTGAATAGATTGAGATAAAAGCTTGTTTTATGCTCCTTATATTTTCTAAACATTTTGTGTTTGAAACGAATACATTTGATAATTACAGAAATAAACCATATTTTGTCGGAAAGGTAGAATAAATATCTGAATATAACCTGGAAATGGCCTGAAAGAGGATTTGAATCTCTAGCCGATAAGTGACAAGCAAAAATTAAAATCCCGCAAAAAGTTAACAACAACAAAGGCATTTATTGTTTCAGAGATACAGAAGTACTACAAAACAATAATTAAAAGTTAGTTGTTTTTGTCTAAAGATTTTGTTTCTTATGCACGAAAAAACGGAATATTATTTGATTTTGTTCATAATTTGCGAGTTATTTTTATTAAAAATGTTACTAGACCGAATAAAACGATTTTGGAAAAAGAAAAGTTAATAGTTTCCTTAAATTACCCCCAAATTCTCGATGTATCCTAGGTACAACGTAGTACTGGTGTGTTGTAGTTTGGCATTAGTTACCATTTTTTTTTAATTTCTAAAACATGTATGTATACATTTCTGATATTTTGGGGGTTAATACTCAATTAATTACACTTTCAAAATATGCAAGTACGGTTTATGTACAGTACCTCATCGCAATAAAAAATAGATATCTAAAAAGCTGTTCTAGGTACAACGGGTTCCCCTACAAGTATTTTACAATTGTTCGTCAAAGAAGTATAACTACAACAGAGGTATTGCTAATTACTTTAACTTCTATTTTTGAATGTTTAATTAAGTCTTTATTCAAGATAAACTGCAACGCATTTGAAATTTACGAAGTCTAAAGTGCTAATGTGCGAAGTGATATGTACCAAACCCATACTCCCTCCTTTCTATACATACCTGACAATGGGGATCTTCCTCGCTTTCAGCGATTCAGCGTTTCAGTCCCACCTGGCCAACTGGGAAGAGTGGTTGTGAACTATAGTCTATGAATGGTTATAGCACGTGTTGTTTTGAACCCAGTGATAATTTAATGGATTGAAATGGGAATTTCACTGGATTAAAGTGGTGGTGCTGTGACTATTTTGCGCAAAAGGTGTGTAATCAATATTTATTTCTTCTTTGGCATAAATTAATTTTGTTACAAGTTGAAGGCAAATTATAGAAATTCACATAATTTTACTTTGTTTTGTAAGTAGTGGGGTATAAAAGTTGTAACTTATTAAGGATTTTAATATTGAAAGTTGGAAGCAGCTAATGAATTTGGTGATATCCTTCGATCGCTAAAGATTCACTGAAAACATTAATACTTAAATGATTAAATAAAAACAGAAAAACTTGCCACAATGAATGCATAAATTCTCTAGTTAATATGTAATTCTAGACGACTGCATTATATAGTACCTGTAAATAAATGTAAACCCTGGTCTTTGACGTATAATTTTCCCCTATTTCAACTATCGTTGATGCTATTGCATGACGTATTATATACGGCATACTATTGCAAAAACAAAGTTATGACAGCAGCTCTTAGCTCGGTCCGATATCAATACGACATCTCCAGTGGTTCGTATTCCTGTAGCGTACCAAGACGGCCACAAAGCGCCCTTTTTTCTATATGGAAATGCATTACAGAGTAAAATATTAACAAAAACAAAGCGAACGATTTCTTGTTTATGTTTGCACTTTGTATTACTGCTTCGTTCATTAGTACGGCAGCATGGAGCTTATAAATGAGACATTACCGCCCAGACTTCCATCTAGGGAGATATTACACCATTTGCACTCTCGCATCTGATGAAACTTGAATTTCTATTTTTATGCTGTTGATTGCTATCTGTATAGAATTCTTTATGCCTGCTCTGTTGGCTGAAACAATATTCAATGCTTTTGAATTACAGTAAAAGTGAACTGGTTTAGTGAGAAGTAGTGAACATAGAAATAATACAAATCGCATTAAAGAATAAATTCAAAACCATTCCTAGACTAGCGTTAAAGGGACAATTGTTTCGCAGTGGGCATTATAGGTCTGCAATCCATTTTTGGGTAGAAATTTTGTTTTTGTATTTTTGCGTTGTTACTACCTGGAAATACTATTTAACACACTTTCTGAAGACGAAGACACGTTTAAAGGTTTAACCTTTTATTTTCTCTTCTAACTTCCTAGATGTGCCTATTACGTTCTTTATAGACGTCAGGTGTTTCTAGCACTGTTTAACGATGTATTTTATTTCACATGTAAATGTCCGGAAAAAGTGTTAAAAACTATATCAGTTATTAATTTATTAATTTGAAGTGTCGTGTGATTGAATTTCTTTTGTTAGTAGTTGTTACAATCAATAATTGACCAATTGGCCTACCTTACGAAATACTGCGCCAAATTATACTAGTATGTCGGTCGAAGAATTGCAGTACATGGAAATACTGTAGTAGTAGCTGCTTTTGAAAACTCTGAGCGCACGAAATTTAAAATGCACCCACCTTAGCTGGTATCAGATGAAGTTATGTCACTTGTAAGGGTGTAAAGTCTAGATCGACAGGAATGATAATTGATAATTTAATTTTGCTTCGCATTGCCGTCCTCGAATTGCAATATTAACAATGCAAGAAAACAAAAAACAAAAAATACCTACTTGATAATAGCAGTTTGTGAATGAAAGAGGATTCGAATGCTAATTAAACGAATATGGTATTTATAAACCACATTAGTTTTTCTGTCTGTCCAACATAATTTTGAATAACGTCTTGCGAAGCTCCTCCTGCATCAGCATGAAGGATGCGAACTAAAATATAACACTCATTGACATTATATTTATTAACGTAATTGCTAATCGACTGGTAAAGGTTTTTTGTTTCTGTTTTGTTGATATTGTTTCTTACGTTAATCTAGTCTGGTATAATCTATATGCAATAAACAGTTTATAAAAAAGGAACCATGGGTGGTCAGTATAGGTAAGAAACGCGTTAGAAAGAAATGATTATAATATTTCACTTTAATACACCGGTAAATCCAATTGGACTACTAGACTTGCTAAGATCATATTTGGAGCCTATACATGAAAAGCATCTCGTTTCAGGTCAAATATACTTTGTATCTGTTTTTACTGAATGTCTGATTCAGATATAGATCATTCAAATTAAAGTTAAGGTGAGTGAGGTGCAAGAATTGCCGCTAGATAATAAACGGCGCGTACTGCTTTATTACAAGAAAGGAAATTCCATTCTCACTATGTTATAAACGCAATGATGTATGATAAAATTAACTTTGCTGTCATGGCTTTATACTTCTAGGGTAGATAAACACTTATTATTAATTTGTCGTTAGCTTCAATATATATACGGGTAATAATGCTTTATTTATAGTTGCTTCAACAAGTCATAAGCGCAATAGCATAATTATAAGTAGATATGCAGAATAGAATGCCAGTTAATAACAGCTGATAATTTAATAGATAAGAAATGACGTAACTGGTGTATATAACATTGCAGCTAATGTTTATAATTAGCTGTAAAACGGACTAGTTTGAGATAAGAATTGTATCAAAATTTTGTATCGAGTAATAACAATAATAATAAATAAACAATTATTACTACCATTTACCTTAGTATTTCTTCTAAACCATTATGATTATCATTGTGAATTATAATTCCAATCACCACAGAATGACATTATTTATCATATGCGACGCCGATGTAATTTATCCAGTGTTACCTGATACCTACAGACTAAAATGCATGGTTGGTTATTTACAAGTTGTATACTGTTGGAAAATATGTTATAATCAAGTAGAACAACAGTATTCTAATACATCTGGCTACTGCTTGACAAATGCTCACAAACTCACTAATTGTTTTAGAAGTTAAAGTTTAAATTTAAGTTACTTCCGTAACGTGAAGGAGGTAAGAGCCACGGGTAGGCATTTGTTTATATATTTATAGCTGTAAAGCTTGTCATCTCGTGACAGCGTAAGACCAGAAGAGACGAGAATAATAACTCGTCTCATCTCGTTGCATGAGATAATTATTATTACATAGGGGGTGGGGTTGAGAGCCCACTGCACTGAAGCATCAGCTTTTTGTATTTTCAGAACCTTCTAAGAGGTATGTTATCCCATTAATTCTATATATATTCTGAATAAATTTTAGGACACTGTCAACGAATACTTGTACAATCTCCTCATGTTCTGCATGGTTGTGGAAAGAAAATTTGTATCTTCTTCATAAGTACTGCGAATTCACAAAGAATATGACAGAGAGCTTCAATGCACTTCTAACATGTAGGATCATTTGCTATACCAATTCTATATAACTATTTCTTTAAAAAGCAGTGCCACGTAAGCAGACCAATTTCTGTTCTTAGATGAGGCCTGCTTAATTGTAGCAGCTATATAAATTTTACTTGGGACGAACTTCTTATGGACATACGTGATTGACGTATTCCGTAGATGTCCATTCAGTAAAGCTGATGTTCCTTTCTCACTAGTTTTCTGGCTTCCAACCGTGCAGACTCCACAAGAATTAGGCTTCAGGCTCCCCTTTTTGTTAGTAGGCCTGCTCACTCATTACTCTCGATCCTCGATCCCTTGGTGACCACGAACCTATTCCACAATAAACTTGTGTGATCTCAAGACACAAAATGCATATAGGCATTCAGTTAACACCTTGAAGCGTATGTGTGCTTTCCAAGGCAATCAGAGCTACTTCGCTATCGGATTCTCGAACCCTCCGAACGCCCTAACACGTGCTGTGCCTGGTTCTGACTTCAACGGGAAAAACGGTTGCAATGTTGAATATTGCACACTCCTGTCCAAACTCCATCATTTGTTTTTGAACTCACCATATGTCCTTTGACCTCGCTAGCTTATCCTTGTGACCTGCTTCTGCCCCTTCAGCCACAAGTACCCTGAATGGATTTTGGAAGTCAAATACCACGCGTCTTCTGTTTGACTGTGTGCTATGCATGTAGCTATCACTTAACCTCCAGAATATTTTAGTATGGGTTTCGTTTTTAACGGGTGTACATCCGTAAATCTGATGTTACTACAAGTTGTAACGGAGGCGATGTATCCACCGCCCCTGTGATTCACAAGCATGCAAGCCTTTGTAGCTTGCTTAGCTTGTCTTTTGCCCTTTTTTAATGGATTTGTGCCACCATTCTAGGAATGCAACAATTGACTCATCCACGTGTGTGGCGGCGAGAAGAAAATACAAGAAGCTGGTAATTTTAACTTACTTATCTTTTATTTTTCAATTGAATCCATCTTGAAGGAAGACCATGTAAAATTATAATCTAAATTTGACTGTCTACAACGTTTCCCTGCAACCATGCCCAATTGTTCTCTTTATTCCAAGAATGCATATGTAACTATGCGGGTGTCAAAATCATTTTTGGTGCTAAACCCTCCCGTTGTTCCTGCCAGTATCTGCAGGATCATAAAGCTTTTGTTGTTTTACTGGTAATCTTTTTTCAGGTGAGACTTGAAGGATCCCGGTATCTATTGTTAGTCTTTGGTATTTAATGTCATTTTTAGCCGTACATCCTGTCCCCAGAGTTTCAGTTCGGCTTTTGAATGTTTGTTCCTCTGATGAATTAGTATTCATAGATATAGTTATCTAATATCTACTTTTTGTAAAAAATTGACTGCTCGTCCCTCCCTTGTACATCACCTCTGTAAGGCTTTTAGTACCTGCTGTGCCAAATTCGACACACATTGCCTCTCCAACCCCTCTGTAACCGCGCCTGTAATAATATATTCTGGCAAAGCCCATACGATTTGTAAATTTCTGCTTCATATCATATGCACCCGTTGGCGGTGTCCTACGAATAGAATTTTTTGTATTTATGTTGCTAAAAATCCAAGAAGACCATCAATTCCATTGAAAAATTAATTTGGTCAGATGAATCGACGTTCTCAAGAGAAGAGTTAGCAAAGAAGAAGAAACAAAAATTTCAGAGCAAAATATTATCAACGAATTAACTATTGACTAATCAGGTGCGGTTATGTATTTATGAGAAACATTTATATAATGTCAAATATTTGGTAATCCGACGAGCAACTGTTACTCGGTTCGTGGAAGAATTTTATGTTGTTGGGCTTTAAAATTACTGGTATCAATTAGATAAGGTAACAGTACATAATTCTCAGGTGGTTTATCTCGAATTGTATCGTATACTATTATATTTTATTATTATCATTATTATTATTATTATTATTATTATTATTATTATTATTATTATTATTTACCAAGCCACAGCAATTCATTAAATTAAGTTCCCCCAGAGTTAATTCCAAAATTTTTGAATATTTTTTGTAGCCTTAAGTTTATATAATAGCAAAGAAATCGTTTTAATTATCATGACCTTTGTTCATCGTTTAAGTACCTATTCTTCCATATTCTAACCAAACTTTCAATTTGCTACTAGTAACTGTCAAAAATAACAAAAACTACAAACTACAAAATATAAAGATGAAATCTACATTAAATAAAGCACGTTTTATGTTCAAGGTCAAATCTCGAAAACTTTTAGATACTTAGCCACGTTGTATAATATGATTCTATTTTTTACAGTAAAATTAATAAAATAGAGCAACAAAACATTTTTATTTTATCATTAAAATAAGCCGTTAAGCTAGAGATGACAGAAAGTCAAAAGCATTAAAAATAAATCAAGCTGACATATTATCGTAAATTGCTTTCTAAAATACCTACTTTAACGAACGGGTTGTGTGAATAACTCTGTATTTATACGGCATTCTTGTACTATTTTGGTTAAACTAGTTAGTGTTGGAGTGCAAATGATTAACTAGTTTAACTTATGCAATACTGTGTGATTCTAACACGCTCAGTTCAACCTCAAATGGATTCGTCCGGTACATCGTTTACCAATGAAGGAAAGTGTTGCGTATTTAGAACAGGAGAAACTAATTTGCAAGTACCCAGAAAAATTACATCAAACTTTATTGTTACCGTTGCTTCACTTGTCGTTGTTCTGGGTAGTATTTTAAACTATTTATATTGTCATCAAAGTATTAAAATAAAATAATCGGAACAGCAGAATTTTTTCCGCCAATTCTCTCACTTTATATAGATTACGAAGGCCCATGTAAAAGCTTTGTTCAGCAGTATAAATTTCGAAACCTTTTGTCCGAAAAGAGCTGCGATAGACAGAATTTGTGCTTGCCGGTTTAACATATAAAAACTTCTAAATCTAAATCGAATTTCAATTAATAACATTTAGATTGTCAGTAGTAAGCAATGAACAACATCCATTTTACTTTCGTTAAGAAATTATAAGCGGCTTGGAATCGTTTTGAACTGCATACCTTTCAGATTTTTATCATTCTGATTTTGTTTTACATTCACGCCTAGAGGAAAATCTAAAGGATTTAAATCTGTTATGTTTCTAACTTGTTCCTAACTTGATTCTGCAAATGATTTTTTGCTGAATAATGTTTAAAGCATATTAGCTTCGTCTGGTGGAATCTCCATAAACAACCAATTATGGAGTTAAAGAAAGTAGTATTTTTTATATCAAAAATATATGATGTACTATATTATACCGCTTGCTCACAAAACTTTAAAGTAATGTTATCAGTTTGTGTGGTCACTTGTCTTCGTTGATGTCAGATATACCGGCTGCGTGAAAACCAAGTCATATCTGTCATTCTTTCCGCGTTGTGTTCACGGGTATCTTATGTTGGTGACGGAAATACGTCATAAGTGACGTAACTTTAAAGTTCTGTGACATCACAGACATCGTATCTTTTATCTAGATGGCTAAATCTTTTGGCATGCATAAAATTTTTGTGACAATCAGTAATTCGCCATACTGTTCCTATGTAGGGCAGCGGGTCTGCATAGTAACTCGCAAGTGCGACCGAATGAATGGGCGTTTGGCTAGATGTGTGGCTAGATGGTTTTGTTGTTTGTTGTGATGTTGCCATGACGTTTCCGTATAAACTTTACTGCGCATGCGTCTGGCCCTACATGCGCGAGGATCATTTGTCACAAAATCTTATCATTGCTTTATGTGTTTCTGTGGTGATGAGCGATATTTGCAATCAAATATCAATGTCCATATGAATCATGTAATGGTTGTTATTTATACCTACAACAAAAGCAAAATATATCATGCTAAAAGATAACTGATAACAGTTAAAGTATTCTAGAAGAAAAAAACACACCATTCGATCTGTATTTGCACCAGAAAACTCTTGACAGAAATATATAAAGCTGTATACCTACCTATTTTTATGTTCTTGTTTAAACGACAAAAATATAAACCAATATTTTTCGTTTTCTACTGTTTTCGACTTATTCATAGTAAGTTATTAAAAATATGTTGGTTGGTATAAATAAGTTTTTATTTTCAGACAATCGTTAACTCAGAATGTTCTGCAACAACGAGAAAGTCTTTGAATACCCTAAATGATATGGGCCAGAAATCTTCGCACCTGAATGAGAAGTTGCATAAATCCAAAATCCCTTTAATATGGCTTTTAAGAACAGAGAGGACGATATCTCACACGAGTCCACAACAACCAATAAAGTTTCAGTATAAGACAAAACGCAAAGGAAGTACCAAATGTAACAAGGAAAATGGTGCAGCCAATGATAGATGCATTCAATTAAACAATAGTAAACTCAACAATGACGTGCTTACCGAAAGGCCAAATAATACAAAGGATACAGGCTGCAGAATTGTCAAAACACAGAACGCTCCACTGAGGACTAAATCAGAATCGTGTTTGACTACTCTCAAGAAGAAATCGAGCAAGCATAGGCGCAGAAGAAAGAGTACACGCATGAAAAATGACAATTCGCAATCAATCCAGCAATTTGGTTACGAAATTCAAGACGTGGATGATTTCTTAACGAAGGTAAGCACAAAATTGTTTTCCTGGAGTGCAAATTGTAGTAGACTTAGCAGCAAATTAGGTGTACGTGTAAAAACAATATTACCAGCACACGCAGACGAGTTCATTTTGTTGTTAGTGTCAGTGTTAATTGATACATCGACATTATGTTGATGTCAAATAAAATATCATTATTTAAAGTGGGATGCACATGAAGACGTTTGTACTTCACTTTGCGTCAATTTAGTAGGTTATAAGAGAAATGTTAATGTTAATTTCCCTTAAATCCATGCAAAATGAACTGGATTGTGAAGTAAACCGTATGACATATCTGTATATTGTTACATGTACGGGTTAGAATAATAGGGATTTTTAACTTAACTTCCTTTATTTAAACACTAAATCATAACCCTGTACTAGTTCAATACACTACTATTCAAAACAATAGTAATTCAATTAATCACTATTAAAATCATCTACTGCATTCACTGGCACTAAAAACACTTTGTTCGCTTTGATCACTTGCCTTTCGATTGCTTCACCGCTTTTCATATCAGAATTCTTTCCCGCGCGTTCATATACCGAGCGACGAACTCTCCCGAATGGTCTGGAAAGTTCGTTCGATAACATTCGACCTATCGATAATACTCGAAGGCGAACATGATATTAGACCACACTCTAACAATATTTTGGTTGGTAGGGATCCTATCTACCTAATACCAGTGAGTTTATTATACAGGAATATTATAATAAAAGAGTACAAATGTGTACTTAGTCAAAGATATAGATTTGAGAAAACTGATTTTGTACGAAGTGTAGTGAATTATTGATTTAGTTACATAATGCTTCTATAAAAAATCATATACCGCGTCCCATTGAATCTAAACAATCCAGTATAAAATGTGAAATCAAATGTTTGTAAATCTCACCTCTAAGGCCACAGAGATATCCTCTGCATTATCTTGTTGTACCAAATTATATTTTTTTCAAAATTTATTGGGCAATAGGGGATTAATTTTGACATCCAATAATTAATAATAGCGTAATAGCTCAAGTAATAACTGCGCAGAAAAACAGACCTGTATTTAAAAAAAATGCTGATGCTTTGAAATTTGGCAGTAACTCAGTTTAATGATATAAACAACGTACTCGAATTGAGAACTTGCGAGGCTGCTGATGGCTGAGATCCCATTAAGAAAGGGAAATCAATTTCAAGTTTTTTTTAATAATATACTTGTACAGCCCTGGACTTTGAAAATGAAACGATGCAGGAGGGTTGTGTACGTGAGAAATTTATTTTCTGTTAGTGTAACACTATTATCCTAACAAATATTGCTGCTTCATAACAGTGGTGAAGACCTACCAAAAAACTGTAATATTATTTTCAGAATCCACGATTGTAGATTGCAATTAAACTAATCTTATCTACATGGCAGTTTATTCCTTTCCTTTCCACGAGTAAATTCATTATTGGTATATTGTAAGTTTTCTTGCAAAAGTTTCTCCAAGTTGTCATAAAGATTCTTCTTCATAACAATTTGGTTCCTCCAACCAACCTTAAGTCAAATTGTATATTTGAAAGTTTAGCAGAAAACCATAGTAATTTCTAAAAGTTCTTTATTTTTCATTCAATGTCAAAATTAAACATTTCCTCAAAACATAAACTGTTTTACTAGACTACTCTATTTTACGACACGATTGTGCGTAATCAATCAGTCGCAATATTTTTATTAACACAAGTTTTCGGCTCCTTAGTTAATAAATTTTTAATTTTCCTTTGCCAAAAACAACTCAAATATATTAAGAATGTTGCAGTTCATAATGCATATATGTTGTTTAGCTACAAGTAGTATTATTCAGTTAAACTGTAACAGAAATCAGTAATTAGAGATAGGCTATAATATTTATTTGTTCGCTATTAGTAAATATTAGAAATGTATATAAAATGTTCCAGTTCATAAACAGAATATTTCAAATTATTGATTGAAGCCATTTGTTGGCTATACAGAAGTCGACATTTATGATTTCAAGCAATATATCATTTATTCCATTCTTTTTGTGAGTATTCATACTTAAAAAAAGTTAAAAATTAGTATGTTAAATACTGTTTACGGTTAATTCTTTGAAAAATAAAACTATGTTCTTTTGAACGTTTAAACAATTGATAGATGAGTTATTATGTATAAGAGCAGTGCATTTTAAATTATTAGAATGAAGCATATTTTGCGAAATATATAACCGACCATTTTTACCATTTGCCTTAAAATGTAGGTATATGTTCACAAATCTAAGATAGATGAAGAAGCATTAATTCTACAAAGTCAAAGTTTATAAAAAAGTTAAGCATGGTTTAAATAAATGTGTTTTTTTTATTGAGAACGTACTATCTGTCCTTGATAGGCGAACACACACTCCTATACTTCTTCCTGCCATGACAGGCATGGGCTCTCTGGTACCGTCTGTGGTTACCGAAATCCACCCACCCAAACGAAATCGACGTCTGTAGGGTATATTTAACAGACCATATCTCACATATTGAACATAGTGGTTAAGCTGTCAAGCTAAAAACGTGCTCGCGTTAATTATTACGTGTCTTGTTAGGTCAGGAGGTCGAAGAAACCACACTCGTTCGGAGTCTGCAAATTTGAAGGCCTTCGTGCTCTACCATCAACTTGTAAAATACCCATATCAGTCAACAGTAAAATTGCAGATTCGATAGTGGTCGATAGTCGTAAAATTCAAGGTGAGCAATGCTTGGATACGTCGGCGTTTCAAAGTGAACTATGTATATTCTGCTTCGTTCCAATAATTGATGAAGTATAATAGACGGGAATTTGAATTACATTATAATTTTAAACTGTTGCAATTTAGCAAAAGTTCTTGTGAGAGTAAATAATAAATTCTAGCTTTGCTGTTTTTTACTTTTATCAGATAGCTTTGACGACCATAATGGTCATTTTCAGAGTTTCAAAACAGCTAATCTAGGACCTGGGTTTGAAGGTCGACTTTATAATGTCGGTAATATCACAGGGGTATTGGACGCAGGAATTTGGTTTTGCGTATTTTCCCAAATGTTTTTCTGGTACATTTCTATTTTCTGATGTTTCGAAAGATTTAGTTTCTCACCTTTTCTTTCGTTAAAGATATGCATGTCGTTTTGAACTAAGTAACGATTAGTTTTTATAGTCAGCAAAACCTGTCGTGCGCTTATATATACTTGCAACATGTTCTTTAATCGTGTTTTAATGGCCCTATCTAATTGTTTTATGTGTACAATATCACATTGCATGAATATTAGTTGATAAATACTTGGTTTTGGCTTGTTCTTAACTAGAACATCAAATAAATTACAATTATTTACCTCTACTGCCTTTATACTGAATCTGTTGAGCTTATTTTTAACTCGAACACTAGCGCATTTGAAATAATTATTTACTGCTGATGAAAGTATATTCTTTCCATTTATGTTATCATTGTACAGCATCCTATGTATTCCAGGTTTATATTGTTTTTCTAAGTATTCCTTAACGGTTGTATTTTTAGTCTGTTTATGTTTATTAATTATTATTGTTCTTTACCGATATAGATAAATCCAGAAAATTAAGAAATCCGTCCTTCCCTTTCTCTCGTGTAAATTGGATGTCAGTTCCCGACCGCGTACAAAAAAAATATCATTAACATATCTGGTACAATATAATACATTCTTCGTGATTTAGTTTTTTATTTTAATGGGTTTATCTGTTTTTTTTTTGTGTGAATTTTAGGAGGGAGTTATTTTTAAGCCGCAATTTCCATGTCGAATTTCAAAGAAAACTCTAGAATCAGATACAGTGATGGGCGCGTAGAATACTCCATGTAGATTACACCATTATCTGCGCGTAAACTATGTAATATTCTACTTTAAAAGTCTACTGTAGAAAATAACATTATGTAGATAAACAGCAAACTAGTAATATTTTGTACTTTTAACAGCTCCAAATGCCTCAAATGACAGTATTATTTTGTATATTATTATTTTTGTTGCTTCCTAACTAAACAATATACTACTTCGTTGTAATTAAAATAACTAGACACGTTAAACAACAATAACTTCTTTTGGCATACTGTTGTTAGGGCCAGAAGGCACAAGCGTTCTTTGGAGCCCTCAATTGGTCAATGGGTTTTTAAATGACTGTAAACTATGATTTTATTATCTTTCTTGTCTATAAACGGAATAATACGGGCTATTTCATATGCTTATACCTATTATACCTAATATACTCGTAGAAGAGAAGACTTCGAAACGCATGTTTTGTCCCAAAGAAGTAAGAAAACCGTTTGGGTAATCTGATGACTTACTAAAATAAGTTATGCAAATTTATAATATAAATATTAAATTAAAAAACTGCAGTGCTTTAAAAATTTTAAAGAATTGATCTATAAAACAGGGAAATTGGAACAAAATAATTTGCACAATACACTTAATATACAATAGCCATAACATACTCGTCTCATATTTTCCACTCAAAATCGACGCAAAAATGCTTTATCTACATTTTCTACGCGGGTAATGTAGAAAATTATAATTTACGAGTAAACGCCCATCACTGATCAGATATGAAAATAAGTAGGACGTAAATATATTAAGTACCATTTAAAAAAGAATCAGTCAGTCCTTAAAAAGCTAGAATACAAATAATGCTACAAAAATGTAAATGTCATATCCATTTCATGCCAGTAATATGTCAAATATAAAATAAAAAATTATTTGATAAAGACTTAAATTAAAAGTCGAAACGTCATGTGAATACAAGTTGTTTAATTTAATACAATGAGGAACCACAACCTACGAATACAAACACTGGCAATAACTAAACAACTAAAATGCATGCAATGTGATAGGTATTTTATACATAAGACAATCAGGTAGAGCCATTAAAAATAGGATTAAAGAATACCTATTGGGCAAGTGTATTAAATTAATAAAAAAACAAAACAAAATTATACAACTTCTGTAAAAATAAAAGATGTTAACAATATTTTGCACATCTGAGCTCGATATAGTTTTACTATCTCGTAAAACTCTAAACAAATCCCATTCAAACAATCAGCTTGTTTTTAAGCTACATATTTAATTCAGAATGTTTCACAATGAATGCACCTTCAAAACCATTCATCTTATTAGTAATTCTAACTATTCAAAATTTGACAGATCGTAAGATTAATGAAAAAGAGTAATTGCTTAAAAATTTAGCCGTTCTTAGGAATAAGTGCAAAATTATGATATGTAACAACAGTATTTTTTATTCAGCGATTATAATATTCCATAGCTACCTACAGCCTAACTGACTGGAGCAAACATTAAACTACCAGTTGTTTTAACAATAAGTTATGTTCGTGGGTAGAAACCCAAACCCAAACAAGAATGTTTGGCTTTTATCATAATAGAAGTTTCCAAACGTTTCTTGCTAAAATAATTTCTTTCTGTATATAGTAAAAGATAAAACTTTTACAGCTACATTTAGTGGACTTTATTGGCGAAATTTTAGTAGAAGTTTAGTAGAAGTAGAAGTGAAAGGAAGACATAACAATAATTATATAACAAATGCACTGCAGCTGCTAGATACCTTTTATGGTAAATCTAGTAGACATGGAATTTGTATCTTTGCATAACTTTCTATTTCCTTTTTGCACAGATGCACGCAACTGCTKTTAACATGAACGATCCGAAGAGTGAAGTGACAAGTTTCTAAATAAAACACATGCGGAGTGGTGAGCAAACATGAAAGGTCATAKAAACAAATTTTGATTCTTACTGTAAATGCCAGGTCATTTAAACTGAAAAGCAAGCTTGTTCACTGCTATCACATCTCAATAGTGCTATTACATTATACGTAGGAACCCCATGACCAATATTATGCAATGGTAGCTAACAGACTATTCTATTTACTTATGAGAATCGTTTTCGCAAGAATCTTGCCTGTACTGGTTAAATATCTATTTTCAGGCAACTATAGATAAACCAGCTAACATCCCTGTGGTACTAGCATTCCCTAGTGTTTTATACCAGACGCGAATTGGTGGTTACCAAGCAGAAATATCGTTGCCATTAGGAATGGTTGTGAACGCAGTTTTCAAAAATCAGTATTGGCTGTACGTCCAGACTCCCCATGCAGAAGAAGGATACGTCAGTTATGCTGCTTGTTTGCCTCTTGGTGAGTAAATCTAATTCTTACTTGAGCCTGAAAGGTGATGTCAGATGACTTAACTATATTTTTTTCAATTTTACAAAAATTTGGTAAGTGCTAATTTATTTATCCATAGTCGAAGGTCCTGTGTATTAATGCGATTCTGAATACTGCAAAACTTTACAACTGTTTCGGCTAAACAACCGTCTTCATGTGTAACAAGTTGTTACTTAGTAATGACTAAGCAGATGGGTGCAATTGTAGCAAAAGCTATTGTACGAGAGTCATGTCAAAATTCCTGAACAAAAAACACAGCCCGCAAATGAAACGTATATTTAAAAAAATGCAATAAAGTCGTTCAATATAAACCCCTTGAATATCCAAAACACGTTACCATCGCTTTGGGAGTAATGTAATGTCGTTGAATAACGCTAATTTTGTCAAGATGTTTCAGCAGTTGGAAGGCATTTGCTGTTGCAGGGCTTTTATCCTTCAAACTCAATAAATCGGACTTCACGAAATTCTCCTTTCCACTTGAGCAACAGAACGAAATTTCACAGTTCTCGCAAACTCTTTGACTGACACTGCTTTATGCGATCAAGCGTTACTACATTACACGTCAACACTTTTGGAATCATGCATTTAAATTTTCTATCAAGAAGACAAATACATTTGTCTTTTGGTATTCGTCTATTGCTTGTTTGTCCATGCGGTCTTCTTCCATTATTGTAGCCACAATAGCAGCAAAAGTTTTGTCGGTAGCAGTATGAAGTCTCCAACTTCTGTTGTCGTCTTTAACACTAGTCCAACGCCATGGAACGCTTAGTCCATCAAGTGACTGTTGAACTATTCACACGCGACTCCTGGCAAGCTTCTTGTAACGCACCGTGAATTTCGGCAACCGTTTTTTCGCGCAGTGTTTGAATTTTTATATACGGCACACTAATCCGCTACAGTGACGCGTTGCATCAAACTACCCCGATTTGAGAAGCTTTTACACATAAACTGAGTGAACTACCCGCACTCTATATACAGCTAAGTGATGTCCCAAATGATAGAATTTTATAATTTGACAGCACTTGTTTTTTCACCATCGCCAGTTCAGCGCCAGCTTCATATGTGCAGCAATTATAACTTGAACCTCGTATAGTCGTTAGTACTAAGGCAAGTGTCTAAACTGAAGAAGTTTGTGAGCTACTATAATGGTATATAATATGAATTAGAACTTGTGTTAGGTACATATAACTACAGATTAGCGATTATCTACACTGCACTAATATCTTGAAGCACATCATATTGGTATGCTGGATCGTTTTTTTGTTTGCTAATTACTTGGGGGGCGTAACGTTACATACGTTTAGAATGTTCTAAACAATATTATTAACTGGATACGTGAAACTGCCATTGTGGGGCTTGATTTTATCATGTTGCCAAATTTAAATTTATGAATATCACATACCAGTAATAATATAACCCTTTAGTTAATACCGATAAGTCACTGTAGCATATATTCAAAATAGCGAATTGTGCAGTTGCATCGTATAAGAATATTAGGGGTAAAAAGGATTATTACCTAAGAACAATTACTACTAAAGAAGCTGCCGATTTATTGAATTATTTATTAGTTAATAGTGGAAAAGGGTTCGCTGCAGATTTAGGAAACCAAAGATAAAAAAGAAAAATAGTGGTAAGAAATGCACCAAAGCAACATGATGATAGAAAATGCCTACATGAAGATACAATACACTGGTTTTGGTCCAACAACGCCGGCACCGGTAAAAAAATAGAAGATTAAAACAAGGCTGCCCCATACCACCAACTTTATACACAACTGTTTTACACGACATCATTTAAAGAACTATCACAGACAGGAAAAAGAAATATACTTGCATAAGCAGAGGACTTGGTTGACTTTCTGAACAACGTAGAAGGTACGTGAGAATTATAGTCTGGGCAACACCATACAATCTGTTGGCAATTAACGGCGTTACTTATCCGTTTCTGTGGGGAACCTGTAATCTGAATGGTAGCCCACCTTGTAGTATGCGTTTAAAAACTGACAGATGTCTCCAACAACGGCGTCTGCAGAGTGCAGTTCTCAAGCATAATAAGAAAATTGCGTCTATGCCATGGCGTCTGCCTCAAAACAATCTTCGGACAGTTGTTTCGACCTATAAAGCCTTCTCAGCGCAGCTATAGTCCCAACGAAGGCAACATGGCTTAGATCTGACTTCCCTTATATACGCCAAGGTAGGCGATGTGTATGCGATAATTATAATGTAGGCATTGCAATCTATTGGGTAATGTAGGTATTGGTAGTAGCAGTAACAAAAGTGGTAACCAATAACTGATTAATTTAGAACAGTATTCAGTTTCTAAACGGTCGCATGGTAACTATAGTTATCCATAACAGTTATCGATATATCGCTTACCTCTATTAACCATAAATTAATACCACTGATCATGATATATGGAGTCAAAGTGCCGTTACTGCAAAAGCTAACAGAACAAGCCTGAAAACGCAGAAAGGAATATCGTAAAAATGTTGACCAAAGCCGTTAACAAACCGAGAGGTAAGGACCATACAAAAAGAATAGAAACATAGGCAATGAAATACTGGGGACATCCAAATTGGACAAGAAATCAAAAAAATAAGGTCTTGAACCTATGAACAATTTTAGACAGTGTAGCTCACCAGAGGAAAAAGAACATACAGCCTAACCAACCCACCATCAAAGACAGAAATGTCGACGGAAAGCATCCACTATGGGTGTGTCAGATAAAAATCCGGAAAGTATTGTTTTGATTATATTTGACTTTTGAAAACATGTAACATTAATGATCAAAAGTAACATTTCTTAAATTTAATAGTATGCAGTCTGACCCATTATCTGCAGCTTGCGACACTTTGGCACTCACACGAGCTGATGTCAAAGAGCGTATGTACTTCGAAATTGGCGAAATTTTCTTTTGATTCGATTCATCAGTTGTTCAGTTGTTTTAGCTTCCCAACCGCCTTCATAAACTTTCTGCTTTAATTGATACCGGAATCGTTCAATTGGTCTTAACTGGGCAACATTTGCTGCTCGAGGAATCAATTTGACATGGTACCTTTCATACACTTCTAGTGTATTACGTGCGTAATGCGTCGTCGCCATGTCCGGCCAGAAGATATAATTTCTATCGTGATATTTTCTTATGAACGGTACAAGTCTCTTTTGGATGCATTCCTCGGAATTAACTTCAGCTCCCACTTTGTAGAAGTAACTTTTATTACCGGCAATGACAGTTCCATCTAACGTAAAGTATGACTCAATGTCAGTTCTATCTAACGTAAAGTATGACTCGTCGTCATCCATCATCACAAATGTTTCATTTGATGGCTTCATATACCCTTCCCCATAGCTTACGCAATAAGCTCTTTTGATTTTTTAGTTGCTTCTCACTGTATTTCAGTTTCTTCCGTTAATATTTTGCTTACGTATTCATGACTCTTTTAAATTTTCGTCCTAACTTTCGATACGATTGTCCGATTTTCCGAACTGTTTCTTCAACGAGTCGTTCCTTATTTGTAGACATTTTTTTTGCAATTTTTCCATTTACCTTAATTCGTTTTAGCGTTTTTCCGCACTCCACGCGTTTTATCATGTCATATGTAGTACTTAACGAAATTCCCATATTTTTTAAATGTTTTACAGTGTACGCTTTGCCACGCTGTCTATGTTTTTAATAAAACTCGACAATGAGTTTTCTTTTAGCGGTTTCATACTGCCACACAGAATAATAAACAAATCAATAGTGATTATTTTGACATTTGTACATTAAATAGTAACAGCAGCAGAAATTGTTTTTGAAAGATAACCAAGATTGATTTGTTACAAGAAGATAAAGTTATTCCGGATTTTTAGATGACCTGCCCTTAGTTGAGTGTGCCCTGAAAACATGATTGAGAAAAAAATTAGGCTTTTTTTCAGCTACAGYCAGTAGAACATGAAACCACCAACATTGATTTTTGAGGACTTTGTAATTCGATTTAAAGATATTATTAAACTAGGTATTGGATGTCAATAAGATGTCTACCTGCTGGAGTTTGTTTTACAGTGATATATTATTCTAGATAGTTTTAGTAAAGTAATTAGACTTTTATGGCGTGTGGTGGGATTCTCTGGCAACCGAGAAACAATTGCCTAAACTAGGAATATTTTTAGTTTCGTATTCTTTGTTTTGAACAGGAACATTCATTTGATTACACTACATCAATCGACAGTAATTTCAACCGCCAGCGAAAGCTAGGTAAAAAGTCATATTAGCTGTCATCTGAAATAAAATGTACTTCAATGAACTATTCATATAAGCATAATATAATCGTGATATAAACGTTACATGCATTCAGTCTAGTCTTAACAGATGTCAGATCTGACCTCTGTGCCCCAACTAGGAAGAATGACGACATACGGATACGTGTCTCATGATTGCACCTAATTACACCTAAAAGCGTGCAGCTATAGCCACTGAAGGTACAATAGATTAACACCATTAACTTTTGTTACCACAGTTGCCTAAAATATGACTGTATTATAAAATTAGGAACATTATGATCAAAACGATTATGTTAACTGTTATTTATCTTAGACATTTTTGGTAGGCAAATTATTATAATAAACAAATATGGAGATTTACATGCCTATCTTTTCTAGGCATTATACCTCCTCAAGACAATGACAGCCCGACTCCCTGTTGGGAAAAGAGTACCGATATATTTCCCAAACCTTCGGGAAACATGACGGATACGGAAAAATTGAGCACCAGGTCTGGATGTAGCATTCGACGGTGTCAGAACAGGCACACACAACCCGACAGTGATTCTTGCAGTGAAAGGACCTTTGACAGACTATATCTCCGAGCTACAGCTAATGCAAAAACCAAAGTAATAAGAGAAACACTTTTAATTGTCGATTCTGACTTTGAACGTGAAAGTAGCAAGACATTGAGTGTTAATAAAGGTGAAGTTGTGACGTTATTGGGCACTCACGCGAATGGATGGTTTTGGGTTAGAAGCAAGGCAGGAGAAGAGGGTTTCATACCTGCTGCTATAGTAGGACATGGCTTTTTGTAAATATGTAATTTCAAAAGTTGGCGGAATTTCAATAAATGTTACAGAATGAGATGTTTTGTACATTATTTCGGATTGACGATACCAATGCTATTGTTGCAGCAAATAACTTGGATTCTCAGGTGAGTTTGTCGCAATGGATCCAATTTTTATCAAATGTAGATTAGTGACCAGGTAAGTTGCTAACTCGTTAGCCGTAAAAAATAATTTTTATGCAATTTCTTGCATTGTGTATACAGGGTGTATCTAAAAAGCCTACCACATATTCTTTGGACAAAAATAAACTTATTTAACCAAACTTATTTTAGTCCGAACGTTAATACTAATAAAGATACAGGGTGCTGAAGTTTAGATTTAGTTTTTGATATTTTGTAATAACTTGTCGTACATGGGGTTTTTTTGGGTCAAGGTATTCAAATATTTTGATGAATTGACTAATATTTACTTGTGGCGCCATCTAACCTATTTTACGCACATTTAAAACGTCATAACTTTTTTGCACCACCATGTATATCTTATATGTACATATATGCATATACAGAAGATTACACCAAAAATTGCATACAGCACACGCACACGAAATACTCCTAACCAGATTTTTTAGGATAAAGGGCTAAACGATAACCGCTAATGGTTCTTAGGCAAGCACGCACACAATAAGCAAAAACAGTGTGGTCAACTCTTCAAACAAAAGGCGCACGGTGAATCTTCACGGTTCAAATATATAATGTGTGATTTATCTGAGATAATTAGCTATATTAAACCAATATAGAGCACACACTTTATATTAAAAAATCACAAACTGCGATATGCTTTATGGTAAATGGACGCAAATTTTTGTTAAAAATCTCTTAAATTACTTTGATATAGCGCACAATATCTGACTACATGGCACAAGAGAATTATTGTTACGGTGGGAAAATAGGAACAGGAACTTCAGGGCTTCGGGGCTACTTCAAAATAACAATGGGCCGGTTTCTCTTCTCTATTTTAAGCGAAAATCAACTCCGTGATTAAAATCTAAACCAACTGGGTTGATTTTAGCTATCAATAACAAAGAGAAGAAACCGACCAACTATAATTACCTACTTAAAACTAGCTAGCTGCAATCAATCTTGCTTTTCATTGGTTTGCGGACTATAACGGGTCGTCATTAAAATTTCAATTTTAATAATTTATTTTGAAGTAGCAAAAATAAGTTATATGATACCAATGTTTGTGAGATACATAAACAGTGGTAAAGTGTCGACGACCTCATTATACTTTCCAGTGCAATGAAAATCCACCCGTTTTTCACTAACACTTTGTTCAAATAATAGATTGGAGTAGAATTCAACGTTTAATATTCAATACCTTTCTTAACAGTTCATACAACTTCCTCATTCAAAAATTTGTAAACGACTTTTTTTATTTCTATATCAACTGACTGACAAAAACCTAAAACATTTTTTTTCTATTCCTAATCAACCTATCAAATGTCCGTAACATCCTCCCACCTGAGAATAATTTTAACCAAAATTATCTCACAAAAAATCAGGACATTGGATAGTATGATTACTGATATCGTTGCGGTGCTTTTATCAATCGACCTTTAGCCGTCACTTTTACGGGTACTCTGCTTTCAGTGCTTTGAGCACTGCACACTCCCGAACTACCGCTATCACTCTTTCCCTCCTTGTCGACTTCTTTGGGCGAGGGAGGCTACACGTCTGGTTCATCACATATTCCCTTTGCGAGACAACAGTCAAATCACAGTCCCTGACCACTTCTAAAGGATAAAGTCTCTGTAGGGGTCGTAATAACTGCCCATGTGAAGTCTGAAGACGTACTAAACGAATTTCACCATCTCGACCAGAAATCATTTCAATTACTCGACCTAGCGGCCAATCTATTCTTTTAGTGTTGTCGCTGCCAATTAGTACCACTTCATTTATGTTAATCTGACAAGATGCTTTAGCTTTAATTGTCTGTTTTAATTGCCCCAAGTATTCAGTGCGAAAGCGTGTGCGTAACGCATCCCTTAATTGCTGTTGGTATGCGATACGCTTAGTTAACCTCTGTCTCTGTCTACTTTGTCGCAGTCAGGAACCCCACTTTCTACTATTTCTCGTAAAAACATATTTGGAGTAACTGGAACTAGATCTGAAGAATCATCAGACAAATAGGTCAGAGGCCTAGAGTTAATGACTGATTCACAGTCACACACAATCGTCATGAGCTCTTCATAAAACAAGCAGGCACGGCGTAATATCTTCCGAAGGAGCTGTTTCAGAACACCTATGAGCCTTTTCCAGATTACACCCCACGAAGGGGATGCCGGAGGTGCGAAACGCCACGATATTCGTTGGGCAGTGCCAAAATCAACTATTTCTTGCCAATTTAATTTGCGAAATGCATTTTCTGTCCCCACAAAATTGGTACCATTATCACTAAATATCATTGTAGGTCTACCGCGTCTAGAAATAAATCTTCGAAGAACTTGTATAAACCCTGCGGTCGAGAGAGACGTCGTTATTTCTAGATGTACTGCACGATAAACAGCGCAGGTAAATAAGCAAATCCATGCTTTTTCGCCGGTTTTTAAGTACAAAGGTCCAGTAAAGTCTACCCCAGTAACTTCAAATACTGCTGCGTCTCTTACTCTTTCCATTGGAAGAAGTGCAGGTACTGTTTCCATCCGTTTGGTAGTATATCTTTTACAAATAACACATTTATTTATAACAGTTCTCACTTCTCTCCTTCCCCCGATTATCCAATACTTTTCTCACAACAGGCTCATCAATGCTTGTGTCCCTGCATGACTGGAATTCACATGCATATCAAAAATTAATTTAGAAACTACAGTATTCTTGGACGGTAACAAGATTGGATAGAAGAAGTCGTTAAAATCATCCCTTTCTGATATTCTGGATCTCATAAGAATAATTCCAGACTGGTCACGAAATGGATTCAATTTGACAAGTTTATCTTCATCCAATTTGGTAAAAGCTTCATTTTGAATAGTTTTGATTACAAACTGCCATCTCCAATTCTTCGACTGATAGGGCTCCAGTAGGATATACCCGTCCCTACCCATCCTACCATTCTCACTATCTTAAAATACTTTGAAAAATGATCAAAATGCCAATCTGGTATCTGACTGTCTGAACTGATCATCACATTTCACAGCTTCTTCTTTCGCTCTTGACTAATTTCAGCTTCATCACAGTTCAAAATTGGTGTAGTAGGCCACTCTTGAGGTTCATCGTATAACCACTGTGGACCCTCCCACCATTTCAGTTCAATTAACTGCTTAATTGAACATCCTCTGGATGGTAGATCAGCAGGATTTGAATGACCTGGAACATGTCGCCAACATTCCACTGGTGTCAAAGTTTTAATTTCTTTGACTCGATTAAAAATAAATGTTGACCATCCTTTGGGTGTTCTAATCAAAAAAATAACCGTGGAAGAATCAGTCCAGAAATTGCATTCAATCAGTCGTTCAAAGTTCATTTTCACGTTTTGATATAGCCTTGCTCCAATAGTTGCAGCCATTAGTTCTAGTCTTGGAATTGTCAAGGGTTTTAAAGGTGCAACTCGTGTTTTAGCAGACAACAAATGGACAAACACCTCTCCATTCCATTTTGTCCTTAAATAAACTGCTGCTGCATATGCATCTTTGCTTGAATCACAGAACACATGTAAACTGCATCCTTGATCAGTTTCTCCTTGAATCCACCTAGGAATCTTAACTGTTGACAACAAGTGTATCTCTTTGGCCCACAGTACAAATTCATTTCTCAATTCTTCGTCCACATGATCATCCCAACCTAAGTTCTGCTTCTATGTCCTCTGTAGCATCAACTTTGGGTACAAAGTCGCTGGACTTGTGAAACCTACTGGGTCAAAAATTCTTTGTGCATATGACAAGATTTGTCTTTTTGTTACCACTTCGTGTTGAAACTCTAATATTATCACTGATCGATAAAACATTAAGTGGATTCCATCGCAGACCAAGTACATATATAAATACATTCTCAGAGTTCTTGCTTGTATACTCCCACCCTTGCAAATCAAAACAAGCTTCTTCCATAATCATACTGGCCTCTTTTATGAATTTTACCAATTCCTCTTCTGTTCTTACGCTCGTCACACAGTTATCCACAAAAAACTCTTTAATAACTGAGTAATTGTTCCTACAGAATATGAATCATTCGGAGAATTAAGCCGTTTTTCTTTACATTGCATAAGATGATGTTCTATGGTAGCACCTAATAGAAACGGACTGCTACTTACACCAAATACTACAGGTTAATGTCGATACGTTATTTCTTTACCACTCGGATTGATCTTCTTAATATCTGACACAACCCCTAGTTTGAACATTCTAAATCGTAGTAGGATCGTCGGTATCAATTCAATAAGATTAGGCCCAACCTCCAAACAACTGTTTAATGATGGTTTTCCTTTTTCACGCGAAGATGCATCAAACACAGGTCTAATCTTAGTAGTACTTCCTTCCTTTACAACTGCTTTGTGTGGCAAATAATGTCCAAAATAGTTGAGTTCAGTCTCTGGTACTTCTTCTATAATTCCTTCTCGTAGCCAGTCAATGAACACGCGATCATAACATTCATACAAACTATCACGTTTCAATTTTCTTATGGCGGAGTCTAATCTTTTCTTTGCTACAGAATAATTGCTTGATAAAGCTGGATGGCCATCAAGTCACGGTAGCCGCACGATGTAGCGTCCATCTTCATCTGTACAAACCGTCTGTTGGAACAACTTCTTTGCTACTAAAGCCATTTCTTAATTTTTTGTCTCGCCAGGATCTGTGATACTTGCCAATCACATCAGCTCCAAGTAGTACTTCGATAGGTCCAGGACCATCCACGTCACTCAGATGAATGTTTTGACTCCTCAATTCATTTATCCAGTCACCATCATGAATATACTGAATATCGCTACAGATCTGAGGCTCGTCAAGAACATCTAAATTACAAGAATAATTATTGTTACTCAGTCGAATTTTGTAACACTTATGAGACCGCTCTGAGGTATTTTGTCCTCCAAACAATGCATGTCTTATCTGAACTATTTAATATCTTCAGTCTCAATAAATTGAGACCCAAATTCTCCAAACCTTTTGCCTCCCAGCGGTCCGCAGTTGGTAAGGAGGTGAATCGGAGTTTCCTCCTCTTCTGAGCAGAACTTACAGGTACTACTCTCCACTACACACATATTATATAGATGTTTATTGAGTCGGCAGTGTCCCGTAAGGACACCCACCATTAATCGCAATTGAGAACGACTCATGCTTAAAAGCCATTTGCGTTCCTGAGCAGGCGTAGGTCCAGTGATGAAGGCCCTAGATTGCCTCAGTTCCGGCGCGTCTTCCCAATACAAGGAAAACTTGACGACTAAGCCACCAGTGATCTCGGCCCCTCAGTCTGCTTTCTGGAATAGCGATGGAAGCTTGCGGTCCGATATAATGTGCGGACGCCGCCCTCTTCGCTAATCCATCGGACCTTTCATTGCCTCCAATCCTTCGAAATCAAATTAACCCGATTATCTTGGGCCAACCTTATTAATGTGTTAAGACAGTCCAGTAGAACGCCGGAGCGCACCCCAACACAGGTAAGCGCTCGAAGTGCCGCCTGCCTATTGCAGCAAACGTAGATATGCAATCCGGAATACCCTCTACTGAGGTTCTCATGAGCACATGCCAGGATTGCATAAATTTCCGCTTGGAATACGCTAGGGTATTCTCCTAGCGGCAAACTGAGTTGCACCCTCGGAGATGTACCACATACTCCCGCGCCTGTGTCCATTTAGACCCGTCCGTGTACCAGATGAGTCCTTGTGGTACAAGTACGTTTTCACCATTCAGAAACCACTCCTCTTTATCAGGGATGATGATTCTGTATGGTGTATCAAAACACATAATCGTGTTAATCCTATCTCTTTTCATTGAGAGAATAGCTCGATTTCTGTTTGGTACAGAGAGCGCCATACGGTGCCCTCCTCCCCCAGATTTCCAATTAACTAACCCCTGCAATCTAAAGTCCGCTTTCCGGGCTTCATACTCTACCCTTACATGTAGAGGTTCCAGTCCCAGAACCATCTCCATAGATGCAGTAGGTGTCGTTCTCATGCCACCAGTTGTCATAAGACAGCCAAGTCGTTGAATTTGTCCTAATGCCGTCCTGATACTCTGTTTTGCAGTAGAACGCCACTATACCAGGGCGGCGTAAGTAATTAGAGGTCTCACAGTTGTGTACAGCCAGTACGCGACCTGTGGTTGAAGTCCCCAACTGTTTCCCCAAAGACGTCTGCATACCCACAGTGTTGCACACGCCTTTCGACTGATTTCGTTAACATGATTCGTCCAAGCATGTTTGGAATCCAGGGTTACCCCTAGATATCTTACCGTCTGTACTGGATTCAATGTTATGTTTTGCAAAGAAGGCCATCGATTGGATTCCTGTTTGCGTTTATTTATGAAAACTAAGAGTTCCATCTTTGCCGGATTAATCAACAAGCCTCTTTGTTCACACCATCTGCTGGTTCTGTTTAGAGCAATCTGCATCAGTTCGGAAACCGACACCAGAAATTTACCTGAAATAATGTGCAGATCATATGCATAAGTCTGCGCATAGTATCCATTTTTGTTAAGGTCAACAAGGAGAGTGTCCACAGGGAGAGACTACAAGAGGGGAGATAATACCCCTCCTTGCGGACAGCCTCGTACAGTGGACGCCTCGACCCTAGTTTCCCCCATAGTTAGCTCTAAGCGATGTCAACGGAGTATCGACTCGATCCATTTTACAATGGCTCGATTAGCGCCCCTGCTTGCCACTGCAGAACAAAGCAAAGCAAAGAACATTATACTGTATGTAGTACTTAACAATAACGGAATAACCTTCTGGTTGTAGTATATATTTTTTCTTGTATATTTCCATGTTACCAAATATACTATACAACTTTGCATTGCTTGATATGAGGAGAAGCTATGCATTTCATCCTGTAACACATTATTATAAATGTAAAATTTTTATTTTATCACCCGCATTCACCAACCATAACAGAGAATATTTTATTTGAACCTTGAGGCATGCTAGCCTAAGTCCAAACAAAACATGATTATGGTCAGAAATTTTAATTCTAAAATTTCCTGAACTAACCCAAAGTAAAAATTAAATTGCACAAGAAAGTGTGCTTGCTGGTCAGGTAATTTAGGCTGACATATTTTTATTACAGCAATTTCATTAGGTACTGTCTTCCTGCAGCATATAAAAAATTTCTTAGCTTGCAGTAATTTGTTCCTTGAATTTTTAAGATTGTGAACAAACGTCTGTTTGAGGTGTTCAAAAGCCAACATTGTAATGTCTGTTAAAAAAATCTCTAAAATAACACTAATGCTTTTTGATTATTTTCAGCCTACAAGTTGTACAGGGTGAGCAAATAAGAGAGGTGGTCGGTCATATCTCATAAACCAGCCCTAGAGCATTGAGGTGAAAAATTTCTTGACTAAAGTGGCCAAGAGAAATTGCTGGAATATATTTTCGAGTTTGTAAAATGACCGCTAGAGGGCGTTGTGGCACATCCAAATTACAGAATTAATGTTTATGTCATTTTTAGCGTAATAAATGTTTGCGGTATTAAACATATTAAGATTGTTTGGACTAAATTCTACCATTTTTATTTATAACATTTTCTTATTATCTGATTATAGAAAATCGCTAATATTTCAGGTTTGGCTTGACCGATTATAACCAACGACATCTCATTTTCAATAGCTTATCTGCCTCTAGTAAAAGCAATGTTAAGTGTCAGAACATAGTTTCTGTGTTGACCACAAGAGGGCGGTCTCTGAAGTTACTACTTAAATATAGATTTTTCTCGAAATTTTTAAATGCAACGGTATAAGACTGTTTATTTCATTAAAAGAACTATTAAATATAGACTTAAATGGTGAAAACTGCACCTTCATATGTTGAATAGCAGAACTTAGTGATTTTATACAGTATAACTTTTGAAAATTGAAGTTAGCTTGGAACAATAAATTTAACCAACAGATCAACATATTATTATTACACTTATACTAAAAACATCAGAGTTGCTATAAATATATAAAAAATAGCTAAACAGTTACACAAGACAAAAGCTATTTGCACTAAAATTCGATAACAATATACTCAACTAATTTTACCTTTAATTATTATCTAATACTCAAGTGAAGAGTAGCTGAAAATACAAAGTACCGCAACAAACCTAATAAAAACTATATTAAACTAACTGAACAAATTACTAGTATTAATAAAACCAAAGTGCAGACTAGCTAACATTATAGAGCATTGGAACAAACACAAAGCAAAAGTAAATTATCCCAAATATTAAGCCTTGTAAATCTGTTCTGCAGTGGCTGTTTATTAATTTTAATTTGTGACATATCAGATTTTAGGATATTACACTAGCAATATTACCTACTAAATACGGTWAATATTTTGATACTTTTTCAGAATGTGTGTTTTGTAAAGCAATGAATCAAAAAGTATGTCTGTAAATAAAATTTTCGTAAACCAGCTTATACGTTTATTACAAAAAMATTCTTATCTTAATCAGAGGTTTTCATACAAAGTGTAATGTCTTACTGAACTAATAGAGRGACAATACTTGATCCCTGTAAATAAAATTTGTGCAGACATCAATTTTTGGACTAGACCCTGCAATGCATAATGCTTTGAAGGGTTCTTCTTGATGAATGGCAGAGTAACAGCTCACAGAAGAGATTGGAATTTCTGAGACTATGTCTCCATTATAATTCATTTTGTAAAAAAAACTGGTACGTCCACCAGCTAACACAGTGTCTCTGTAAAATTCAGCCACATGGATTCCTTTATCTTCTATCGGAAAAATTGTGGTGTTATTTAAAGAACGGACATGCCAGAGCGATAATCTTGGTCCTCCGCCACATAACTGCAAAGAATAGTACCGTTACATATGCATACAAGTTGTCAGTATTTTCTATATAATTTAGGTCAAAGATAAGTAGCAGATCTATTTTGTACATGATATCAGAAATGCAACACCAAGAAAAAATTATTATTTTGAATTGATATATTTATGACAGACATTATAAAGAAACTTATAACAAATTAATAATGTATTTCATGAACATGGTTTCTGATTCATTTATTTATTTACAAATCAGCACAAAAACAGGAAGAACAATGACTCTTAGTTTACAAATTGCATCTTGGTTAAATTAAGCAAATTGAAATTAATATAAAAAAGTGTATGTTTCCAGTTAAACATATAATTAAAAAAAAAAATAATGAAGAATGAAATGAACAACCGCTGATGTGGGGAAACCAGCACCTGTTGATTATGCAACCAGACTGACATTCTAGTAGTTGCCTAAGGCTTTCTGTTCTTGTATGCTTGTTAAGCTTCCATGCTAGACAATGAGATGGCTTTAAAACATTCAAGCATAGCAAGCAAAATAACCTATCTAGATATTTTAAAATGTTTTAGAGTAATAATTAACATTGGAATAGCAATGTATTGAACTAGTAGTGTTATATTTATAGTAGGCCCATGGCTTGATTCACTGTTCTTCTTCGGCCCTTTTTGTCCTGGGTCTTCTCTCTCCAGTCGGTTATGCTCAGTCTCCCTGGTCTCTTCCTTGCACCCAATTTTCTTTCTAATTGTCTTGGTATTCTACTTGGATTCATTCTCATCATGTGACCTATCCATATCATTTGCAGTCTGTTTATTACTTGTACAATATCTTACTCTCCAAACAGCTCTTCTAATACTTTATTAGTTCTTCTTTGCCATATATTGTCTACTTGCTTTCCATCATACATTTTACACAACACCTTTCTTTCCCATATTAAAAATGCACTAAGCTCCACCTTGACCATTATCCAGACGTACAACACTTCTGGTTTGATTTAGTCTTATACAAGTGCTTTTTTAATTCTCTTGATGTAGTTTTGCTATAAAGTATCGGCCTCAGTGCGAATATGCTTCGGTTCACACTATTAGTCTTCTTTGAATTTCCTGTTGCATACTTAGCTTCCTGCAGAATTCCGTGCCCAAGTACGTACAACAATCACTTTCATTGAACACATACCCTTTTCCCTTTAGTGATGTAACTTTTAAGGTGTCACATTCTTCGTCAGTCTAAATCTTACCTTAATTAATCAGTAACCTCATTTTTAGTGCTGCGTCCTCTAAGCTTCTCACCGCTGACTGCAGTTCTCTTTTCGTTCTTGTCATCAAAACAAGATAATCTGCGAATGCAAGAAATTGATGCCTCTAGTTATACATCAATCCAGTTGTATTTAACTTTTCTATTCTAATAATGTACTCCAGTGCACAATTAAATAATATGCACTACAATAGATCTCCTTGTGTTGATCATTCTGACATTTTGAAATTTTCTGTAAATTTGCTATTTATCTTTACCCTGTTGACACTCTCACTCAGTGTAATTTTTATTAATCGTATCATTTTGTTGTTAATTCCTAGCTCTTCCATAGCCCTGAACAACTCACTTCTCTTTATTTTATCATGTGCCTGGTTAAAGTGAATGAACAAGTAGGTTTCATTCTTGTATTCATAGCTTTCTGCTTGATTTCCCTTAGGGTGAAAATTGGATCTATGGCAGACCTGCCCTTACTAATTTCAAATTGATATTCACCAATCTGATTGTATATGCTAAGAACCAATCGATTTTTTATGGACAATGCTAAGATCATATAAGTTATATTTAGGGTTGCTATACCTGTATAATTATGTAGTTCAGCCTTGTCTCCCTGTTTATGTATGGGTAGCAACATTGCTTCATTCCAACTTTTAGGCATATTCTTTGTCAACCATACACTTCTTAACAAAATGTGTAATTTTCTAATTAATTCGTCCCCTCTGTACTTAAATAATTTGGCAACTAATTCATCAGTACCTGGTGTTTTTTATTGTTCTTTAGATTCTTTGCTACTTCTATTATCTCTTCTAACGATGGGGGTTCGTCTGATGCTAATTCGTCATTTACAGTGTTTACTTCAATATAATTACTTGTAGCATTTTCTTCACCAACTTCTCCGTTCAGTAGTTTAGTAAAGTAGCATCCCTCTATCATCTCTACAATATACTGGCTTACTAACTTTCTGGTTTCTGGTTTCTTTTACTCCTCAGTAGAGGTTTCAATATTTGCCTATTTCTGTAGTTATCAACTATTTCTGCCATTTGCTTCTCACTGTAACTTCTCTTCTTTTCCCACATTACCTTTTTGCATCTTCTTCTCTGGTCTATATAAGCTTCCTTATCTGCTGTTGTTTCTGTCTTCTTGTCCCCTTTCTATTAGTACTAGGTCAATTTGATTAATGTATGAACCATCAGGTGATCTCCATGTATCCTCATGTATATTCTTCTTCTGGAAGTATGTGCTCCTTATTACCGTCCCCCTTTTTCTAGCACAGTCAATTAATAAATGACCATTTTCATTTGTAATCTCGTGCTTGCTGTGCTTTCCAATTGTGGGTCGGTATATCTGTTCTTGTCATATTTATTATCCTATTAATCAAGTGAACATAGTTGGTTGATATACACAAAAAACAATAACACTTAAAAAAAGATATACGTAGTTGGTTGTATTTGAAACTTAAAAGAAAATAAAGAAATAAAAAGAAATAACACCCGGTATGATTTTAAGATCACACTTTGCCAGTCTGTCATAAACTAAGTCCAGTTGACTATAATAATCCTCCTTTGTGTCTATATTGGCCTCCTCTGTTGGTGCATGGATGTTTATTAGCAAAATTTTTTGATAGCTTCCCTTAATATGCATGTACATTTTGCTTGAAACTGGTTTAAAATCTACTAACACTGTTTTCAGTTTTTTATTCATAATAAAGCCTGTTCTCAGAATCCCATTTATTCCTCTGCTATTAAAATAAATTATGTTCTTCCACTTCAACAATATTGGTCCTCATTTGTTTAATTTCCTGTAGTGCCACTATATTGAAATGTAATTTATCTACTTCTTGTACCAAATGCTTTAGTGCTCCCTCTGCATTTAACCCCCACACATTCCATGTTCCCACACGGAAATAACTAGGTTCCTTACGTAGCTTTGCCTCTTCTACATTAATTTCTCTTAAATCATTTATTGCTGCTTTATTTTTCTTGATAACAGTCTCTCATCTCTAATTTTCATAGTTGCTAACCTATATCCCTTACTCGTGTCCCCTGTCAGTGCCTGGCCTTCCTTTTTGTTTTTCCCGTCCTTCCTGTCATTTAGTTTTTTGGTTCTAGCTATCCAATTTCGTTGTTCCACTTCCATATAACACCATAAGTTTCACACACCTGACTTTAGCATTTCTTTTTTGTTGCTTCTCGATTGTCGCTTAATCTCTTTATTTTTTTTCTGAATTTCTCTCTCATGCTGGATTAGGTCGCCGTTTATAAATACTGATCCTTACTTCAGTTCCTTAAGTTTTTTTTATTTATTATTTCCATCTTCTAAAACCTTCCAGTTTTGCAACAAACATTTGCTTGCTTACTTTATTCACCCTTCGGATTTTTGCATCGACACACACATTCTGTACGATAAACTGCTGGATTTTCTCTTTCATTTACAATTACAATTACTGTTCACAAAATAACAAAGCTGCAACTTTATATTAACAATATGTGTGCAAGAAGAAATAATTAAAAGTTAAATATACAATCAAAGAAATAGAGTACTAATAATCTATAACTAAACTTAAAAATTGTAATTGTATTGGTATATATTAATACGAAAAACTGACAAACAAAAACAGAAAAACAAAAATAAATCAGACTAAATTTTGGGAAAATTCTGTACCAGCACTTGTGCATATACAGGTGCAGGTACAGGGCTAAGTACTGGACATTAATAGTTTAGTATTAAAAGTATTTCAGATAAATTAATGTACCTATTAACTACTTTATGAATCTAAGCATTGAAAGAATGAGGTGGTTAATTCCTTCTTCAGGCAATTCMATCCTTGTAAAATTTAAAATATAGCTCCTTGAAGTCCATCTACATAGGGTAGTAAAAACCGTTAGAACATCCTTTATGGAACGACCAGTTATTATACTGTCACAAATAAACATATTTGTGTTTTGCTTCCATAAACAATGCAAACTTTCCTAATGATTCATCAATGAATACCACATTCTACTCTCCAGCGTTTACATTCTCAACACCATTCTAATAACTGTGATGACGTTTAGGAGTCAAAGGAAGCACTAGTCTGAAATGGCAAGACAACAAGCCAAATGATCTAATGCAGATGAGCAGATGTATATTGTTTGCTTACTGTCGGGTCTATAGAACTGGTCTCAAATCTAGTATTTGGTAGAGAAATAGTTTCCGACAGCCAAAAGTCTTAAGTGGCAGTCTTCATAGGCTTCAGTATATTTTGACTGTCTAATGGCCCTTTTTCTTGTCCTTCAACTACGTTCATTCCGCAACTGATAAATTCATATTATAGTGGAAATATTACACTCAACATGCAAAGCAAAAACTATGTGGTATGCTACAGTTCAACTTTTATCAAAATCATTTACTTGTTGTACTGTTCAACTATTTTGCTCTAGACATTTTGTCAGCAAAAATTCAACAAAATACAAGTGAGCTTTATAAATAGTATATTATGTTATGAGGAGATAAAGTGAACTTTTATGTAGCAAGGCTGGAGTTTAACTGCCGAGCTTGCGAGGCAGATAGGTCCAGCCGTGCTACATAAAGTCACTTTAGCTCCAAATAACATATGCTATTTTTTTTAAACGTCGACAAAGAATCTAGCACTAATTAAAAATTTGAGTAATTTTAAATTTGCGTATCGTGCTTCAGTGATTATTTTAGTTTGCTCTGGAAAAGGTTTCTCTAGTGACGAAATGTAAACAACCAGAAAAATAACTTGATGTGTCACAAAACCTAGCTGCATTTTGTAAGTTTTACCGAATATTCTAAAAATATTTCCCATTGGAACTAATCATTTTGCAGTTTTCGCCATGTCAAACATCGAATGCACGCCCCCTGAAGTGGCTGAGGCCGCTTCAGAAGTTGTAAATAATTTAATCAAGTTTCCTTAATATTTGCCGCCGTGGCTGCAAATGATTTTTGCTGCGTATATGTAGCAAAAGTGAGTGTCATTGTTGCTAAGATATAATTTGACACTTTGGCTCCTATGCTAGCTGCAGAAAATTGCCACTTTAAGAACGTTTGAAAAAAAAAAGCTTTTTATCAGAAGAAGCCAAAAGATAATTAAATTATTAAAACAAGAACTATACATGATTTTTGGAGTCAGCTAAGACTATCATGTGGTAAAGCTATCAATCCAAAATGATTATTTTTTTGGTGCTGTAGTAGAAGTAGGTATCACCGGAGAATATCGTACAGGCTTACTAACTAAATTACAAAAAAAATAGAACACAAACACCTTTAGAAAACTTGTGAAAGTGTGTTCTTTTTATCATCCAATGCTCATATTCACCAGCTAATGATTTAAGTGCAAGAAAAATTTATTAAATAGATTTCAAATTGGTCAACCACTCAAATTGGTATTTTACATTGTGTACTGCCAGAATTAAGGAAACCTTGCATCTAGTTGTGGATGTTATTAACTTCTCTTTTGGGATTCTGCAATAATACCCTGCCTGTCATAAACTATATTCGAATTTTCGAAAAAACAACTTTGTTTGGATCCTCCCATTTATAAGTGTTACTTAAATATATTATAAATGGATTGCTTATTATGTAAAACGACAATGTTAAGTACAAGCTCTTTAAGGATTAAGTCACTTTTAGTGTTGTAAAAACGAGTTTTGATAAATTTAGAACCCAAGACCATAAATACCCTGTATAAGTACATATACCTGAAAAACACAGGTATAGGTATGCTTTTATTTTGCAGTTTTTAATGCACATAATTAATTTTCTAATGACACATATAAGTAATAAAAAACTGCTATGGAATGTTCAATCATTTAATAAAAATGATCTTACCAACCAGTCTTCATTTGAGTTTACTGCTCCAATCCATACACCCAATTCTGGTCGTGCTAGTTTGTCATTTTTGGAAGGTTCAATTTTATTAACAGGCTTCTTTTCACGGAAATCCCATATATTCACAAGTCCATCTTCACTTCCTGATACTAACTGTTCGCACCTAACATATTCAGAAGCTTAGGATTTTAAAATATATTTTTTAATTCATACTCACAAATTACAAATACAGTGTATATAATCCTTATGTCCAGTCAGTGTTTGTACTAATTTTCCGTCTTCTAAAGCAAATACATAAATGTTATTATCACCGCAGCCAGCATACAGTCGACTTGAATCGGCATTGGAGCTTAAACAGTTTACTTCTGCTTTGTCAAAGCTGTCTTTCACATTTGGCAGCTCTATTTTCCATGATGGTTTTGCATCTTTGCTAGTTTTAATGCTCTTCCAAAGGTATCCATATATTTCACCAAAGCCCCCAACAATCAAGTGTTTATTCGTTGAAAGTAGACTGTTTATTTGCACATTCTCTTGTACTATAAAGCTATTTTCTGGAAGTTGATCCTGCTTTGTCAGGCTTGATTCCGGATTTATAACTTTGGATAAACTTAAATGAATAAAATGTATATTTATGTATTGCGGATGAAGGTGTAAACTTACTGAAATACTGATATGCTTCCATAAATATCTCCAACGATTAAAAAGTTGCCACAAGGAGAGAATGCTTGGCACAGTATAGAATTATAAAAAGATTTCATTTTTATTTTGTAATTATTGCATGAATATGAATAGCCGGCGCAAAAGCAAGACACAAACATACATAACCTCCAAAACTGATTAGAAAGTCAAAAGTCAAAACAACCAGCCAAACCATGGTTGCCAGACCAGAATCAAAATAGTGTATATTTGTTCATCAACAGTGTTGCCAGAAGATAACTGTCAAATTACCCACTACAATGTTGGAAATTACCCGAAAATACCCGATATTGTGAATTTCATAAGACTACTGGTGATCTCTATACCAATGAACCAATGTATTCTGTACACTGATCTCTAAATAATTAGTTAATTAGAGATCAGTGACTCTGTACCTATTCTAAATCTAAACCATCTAAACTAAATAACTGGATACGGAATGTCAATAGATTCGTTTGTTTTCGCGCCAAATGATCTACATAGGTACATAATGTCCATTGCGCTGGCATTACAGATACACATACATACACAGCAAATTGAAATTGTTCATCTTTATAACAAACGGTCGAACTATGTATAAAACGAAAATTTCGTATTAGTTATTCTTCCTCCTTGGTATTACCATTAAATACAGTATTTGAGGTTATGCTTCATATGCGGGCAATCAAGGCAACTGTAGATTGTCAATCACTGATGTGTGATGACGACATGCGGTGGATCAGTCTCCTCGGTAACAATAAGTGAAAATGAAAAAGTGTTAAATCGGATAGTGGGTAATGATGTAAAAATTTTACCCGCAGGCTTGACAGATTACCCGCAATTCGGGTAATTACCCGCCAATCGGCAACACTGTTCATCAATAAAAGTTATTACCCTATTACATAATACAGTTTTATGTTTATCTAGTAAAAATTAGGTACGAAATTGAGAAGCAGCAATTCACTCACATCAGTTCTAAGAGTAGAAACACTGCCTATAAATATTTAAGGAATTCTAAGAATTGCTTCTGAAAGCCAAAGAGCAAGGAATGATGTTTCTGCATGGTGAATGCTTTTTTGCAGTTAGGGAAAACCATGATACTAAGAAACTAAGACTACTACTACAATATATAGGTACTGCGCCGACAGTAAAAACTCTAGTTGTTCAATGTTGTTTATTTATGTAGTAGTAAATAATTTATTTTCTCAAAAGAAATAGTCAGGATGCATCTCAAACGTTTTTAATTCGACCACCAGGGAATTAAGAATCATCTAAGAACATAACGTTATCCCCACAGACAGTTGTGATAGATTTAAGCCACTTTAGCGCCTAGCCGCTGGTCCTTGTACTAAAATATTGACAAAGGTTCGCTTCTGCTCTTCTGCGGTAAATATAACGTTAATGATTGAGGGTTAAAATCGTGAACTCATCAACTGTCTGCAGATTTCCAAAAGATGATCGTTGTAGGGTTTGAGTAAGAAACATGTACCGTACAAACTGGATGTTAACGTTTACTCATAACCATATTATATAGTTAAGGATCTAACCTAAAATTTGAACGCGCCGTTAAATTGATAGTACGAGTACCAGCAGCATGGTGGCTACTTATCACAATTTTGAATGACTTATGCGACATCCAGTTAATTAGAGATCAGTGTCAACACCGCCTGATAATACAGTGTTTCTATAAATGATTCATGCATCCAGATCCAGATGTGGCTGAAGACAGCAACGAATTCAGAAACGAAAAACGAAATATTACAGTGGACCAGACAAATATTGCATTTAAGGGACTAGCACTAGGGTTACGCGACAGGTACAGCTATTTTTGATTAGGTACTACGTATAAGCATGTTATGGTCACATTTCTATGCCTCGTATAAAAAACAACCAGGAAAAACACACCCCACCCCAAAACAATCAAACAAATGACTACCCTGTCTTCGCCGATATCAAGAGCCGTTACAACGTTTATATTATGTAGCTACATTTACAACAATTAAAATTGTATAATTTATAAAATATTGGCATTCGGCGATGAAAAACGGCCGTTTAAAATTTAAAGCAATATCTACGTAAGTTTAAGATCAAGTTGTTACACCTCCAGATTTAGTACGTAATAACGAAAAACATCTTGGCAACCGTACCAACCCTTGTTACACATTCATTCTTAGTAGGTTATTAGATAGTCACGAGAAAAGCAATATTTCAAAATATAAACAAATTTAGMGGAGACCAGGTCGTTTCCACCCCCTGAAGAATTTAAAAATTCGTAGCTCCCGTKCCAAGCTTTGTTACACTTTCATACTCAGTAGGTTATTAGGTAGTCATGAGAAAAGCAATATTTCAAAATATAAATAAATTCGTTAGGGGAGACCAGGTCGTTTCCACCCCCTAAAGAATTTAAAAATTCGTAGCTCCCGTCCCAAGCTTTGTTACACTTTCATACTCAGTAGGTTATTAGGTAGTAATGAGAAAAGCAATCTTTCAAAATATAAACAAATTCGTTAAAGGAGACCAGGTCGTTTCCACCCCCTGAAGAATTTAAAAATTCGTAACTCCCGTCCCAAGCTTTGTTACACTTTCATACTCAGTAGGTTATTAGGTAGTAATGAGAAAAGCAATATTTCAAAATATAAACAAATTCGTTAAGGGAGACCAGGTCGTTTCCACCCCCTGAAGAATTTAAAAATTCGTAGCTCCCGTCCCAAGCTTTGTTACACTTTCATACTCAGTAGGTTATTAGGTAGTAATGAGAAAAGCAATCTTTCAAAATATAAACAAATTCGTTAGGGGAGACCAGGTCGTTTCCACCCCCTGAAGAATTTAAAAATTCGTAGCTCCCGTCCCAAGCTTTGTTACACTTTCATACTCAGTAGGTTATTAGGTAGTCATGAGAAAAGCAATATTTCAAAATATAAATAAATTCGTTAGGGGAGACCAGGTCGTTTCCACCCCCTAAAGAATTTAAAAATTCGTAGCTCCCGTCCCAAGCTTTGTTACACTTTCATACTCAGTAGGTTATTAGGTAGTAATGAGAAAAGCAATCTTTCAAAATATAAACAAATTCGTTAGGGGAGACCAGGTCGTTTCCACCCCCTGAAGAATTTAAAAATTCGTAACTCCCGTCCCAAGCTTTGTTACACTTTCATACTCAGTAGGTTATTAGGTAGTAATGAGAAAAGCAATATTTCAAAATATAAACAAATTCGTTAAGGGAGATCAGGTCGTTTCCACCCCCTGAAGAATTTAAAAATTCGTAGCTCCCGGCCCAAGCTTTGTTACACTTTCATACTCAGTAGGTTATTAGGTAGTAATGAGAAAAGCAATATTTCAAAATATAAACAAATTCGTTAGGGGAGACCAGGTCGTTTCCACCCCCTGAAGAATTTAAAAATTCGTAGCTCCCGTCCCAAGCTTTGTTACACTTTCATACTCAGTAGGTTATTAGGTAGTAATGAGAAAAGCAATATTTCAAAATATAAACAAATTCGTTAGGGGAGACCAGGTCGTTTCCACCCCCTGAAGAATTTAAAAATTCGTAGCTCCCGTCCCAAGCTTTGTTACACTTTCATACTCAGTAGGTTATTAGGTAGTAATGAGAAAAGCAATATTTCAAAATATAAACAAATTCGTTAGGGGAGACCAGGTCGTTTCCACCCCCTAAAGAATTTAAAAATTCGTAGCTCCCGTCCCAAGCTTTGTTACACTTTCATACTCAGGAGGTTATTAGGTAGTAATGAGAAAAGCAATATTTCAAAATATAAACAAATTCGTTAGGGGAGACCAGGTCGTTTCCACCCCCTGAAGAATTTAAAAATTCGTAGCTCCCGTCCCAAGCTTTGTTACACTTTCATACTCAGTAGGTTATTAGGTAGTCATGAGAAAAGCAATATTTCAAAATATAAACAAATTCGTTAGGGGAGACCAGGTCGTTTCCACCCCCTGAAGAATTTAAAAATTCGTAGCTCCCGTCCCAAGCTTTGTTACACTTTCATACTCAGTAGGTTATTAGGTAGTAATGAGAAAAGCAATATTTCAAAATATAAACAAATTCGTTAGGGGAGACCAGGTCGTTTCCACCCCCTGAAGAATTTAAAAATTAGTAGCTCCCGTCCCAAGCTTTGTTACACTTTCATACTCAGTAGGTTATTAGGTAGTAATGAGAAAAGCAATATTTCAAAATATAAACAAATTCGTTAGGGGAGACCAGGTCGTTTCCACCCCCTAAAGAATTTAAAAATTCGTAGCTCCCGTCCCAAGCTTTGTTACACTTTCATACTCAGTAGGTTATTAGGTAGTAATGAGAAAAGCAATATTTCAAAATATAAACAAATTCGTTAGGGGAGACCAGGTCGTTTCCACCCCCTGAAGAATTTAAAAATTCGTAGCTCCCGTCCCAAGCTTTGTTACACTTTCATACTCAGTAGGTTATTAGGTAGTATTGAGAAAAGCAATATTTCAAAATATAAACAAATTCGTTAGGGGAGACCAGGTCGTTTCCACCCCCTGAAGAATTTAAAAATTAGTAGCTCCCGTCCCAAGCTTTGTTACACTTTCATACTCAGTAGGTTATTAGGTAGTAATGAGAAAAGCAATATTTCAAAATATAAACAAATTCGTTAGGGGAGACCAGGTCGTTTCCACCCCCTAAAGAATTTAAAAATTCGTAGCTCCCGTCCCAAGCTTTGTTACACTTTCATACTCAGGAGGTTATTAGGTAGTAATGAGAAAAGCAATATTTCAAAATATAAACAAATTCGTTAGGGGAGACCAGGTCGTTTCCACCCCCTGAAGAATTTAAAAATTCGTAGCTCCCGTCCCAAGCTTTGTTACACTTTCATACTCAGTAAGTTATTAGGTAGTCATGAGAAAAGCAATATTTCAAAATATAAACAAATTCGTTAGGGGAGKCCAGATCGTTTCCACKCCCTGAAGAATTTAAAAATTCGTAGCTCCCGTCCCAAGCTTTGTTACACTTTCATACTCAGTAGGTTATTAGGTAGTAATGAGAAAAGCAATATTTCAAAATATAAACAAATTCGTTAGGGGAGACCAGGTCGTTTCCACCCCCTGAAAAATTTAAAAATTCATAGCTCCCGTACTAAGCTCTGTTACACTTTCATACTCAGTAGGTTATTAGGTAGTCATGAGAAAAGCAATATTTCAAAATATAAACAAATTCGTTAGGGGAGACCAGATCGTTTCCACCCCCTGAAGAATTTAAAAATTCGTAGCTCCCGTACCAAGCTTTGTTACACTTTCATACTCAGTAGGTTATTAGATAGATAGATGAAGAATAATGGATTAATCCAAAACAACGGATAGTTGCGGAATCATGTCGTGAACTTATTAATTCAGCTATAGGAATTACTGCCTGATTGGTGTTAACAACTATCAAAATATGCAACAGTCTTACGCCGTTTAGGCACCAAAAGCTTAACCTGTCGTTTTGAAAATAAATGAACAAAAATATCACGTTTCGACCTATAATTTAGGTCTTTATCGAATATTTTTATTTTATAGGTTGACAAACTAGTATGAAATTAATATGACATTTACAATTTTGATTTTAATATAAAATGTACCTTTGAGTTGGTTCGTTTGCTATTATTGTGTATATAGATGGATGGTAAATGTGATGGTGAGAGTGTGTGCTTAAATGATAGTGTTGTATGTATTACATAGTCCTTGTATGTCAGTCCTGTCGTTTACACGTGTTTAGGTTTTTTGTATATGTATCATTTCCAAAAATTGTCTTTTACGTTAATGCTGTTCTGTAGTAATCATTTTTGTATTATCAAAGTCAAAAGTGTGGTCAGTTTGTTCTTGATGTTTTTTAATGCTGTGTAGTTGTTGTTACTTTTATGTTGTAGTCTGTTTTTTTAAGTATTGTCCTGTTAAAAGTGTCTTTAATTTAATAAAAACAAGAGCCAGAACCTACAAATAAATACGCTAAGAATAATTAATACGAAAGTACTCCACAAAATTAACATCAATATCTATAAATGAACAAAAGTTCGTGCAGTTGGAAATTGAATATACTTTTGATCATCAGGCTCTTCTAAAGATCTTGCTAGTATATCATACATAGATAGTTCTATATGTATCTGTAATAACTATCACGGTGACAAGGCATCGTGTGTTGCGCTAGAGCGGCCGCTCGCCGAGCGTAAAATGTTTACCTTATAGATCGCGACACGGCTTGGACAACGTTGGACTGCGCTAGGCTTTAGAAGTCGGGTTCACGATTATTCGTTCGTTGGCTACTTTGGATTAGTGTTCATCGAATCGTTTTTATTTTCTATATTAAAATAACGTTTGGTTTGCTTTATGTTGTATTTAGGTATTTGCCAGTTTGATMAGGACTGAATGTTTTATTTTGAATGGTTGGTTTTTAACTAGATTTAGAGTGTTCTTTATATTGTTCCTTTTTGTGTTAGATTAACTCTACATAATACGTGCCATTGTACATATTGTTCTCGTTATCTAGCACGTATTTTCTGTTAAATATTTATCGAGTTTAATAATATACAAATATTATTTCATATATCATTTAGTTTCGTATWTTTCTTCCAGTTGTGGTTTTCGTMTGTTTTGATATCTCTGCCTCTCTATTTACCTTATAGTATTTTACTTTAGGATTACTAGAAGTGGACATATCTGTGTTATTACACCACCGTTTGTGTATTGCCCTTTTATTAAAAAGTAATAATAAAAAAGTTGTTGAGATCATGGAATCAAAAATAAGACCTGCAGTGAAACGTATTACTGCAATTGATATTGTGCGTTTTCTACAAGCATCTAAGTGCACACTTGAAGGCCTTGAAAAGATGTTCCCCAAGAAAAGAGGTTTCTTTTTTGTCAATGGCTTGTGTATTTTTGTCAATAAAAGACACATTTGACAACAGAAATAGGATTTATGTCTGCGTTAAAAGGCAAGGCAATCAAATATCAAATATTATGTGTGACACTGAATCATCCGTGAGTACTTTGGATAATGCACATGCATCTGCTACCTTAGAGTGTGAAGGAAGTAGTAGCACAGGAAACAGAAGTGAGTTAATTTCCACGGCTGAGTTATGTTCGGTAGATGCTGCATCTGGAAAATCTCCCTTGCCCGAAACAAGATCGCAATATCTGGTTGACGGTAGTTTTTATCGTAAAGAAGCAGCCTTTACTTACCTGTTTACCATATCGTTTGAACGATTTCAAAATGTCAATGACTTAGCAAAGAATATGGAATCACGTCGTAATTTTTTAAAGAAAAAGCTACTGGCTGAAGGAGTTTCTTGCGTTTTAACTTTCAAAGGCTGTAGAACAAATAAACTTATAAAAATTCATGTTGGTCAATAGTTGAGTACGCGCAGTGTAAACAGCAAGAATGTAGATATTTCAAATTGAAATATTACGTTTATGATGCACGTATTGAAGTAAAACTATATTATAAAGGCGTAAAATCGGTCAGTCATAATGAGCAACATTCCTATTGGCTAAAGGGCACCGAGAGAGAAGCAATTAAAGAGAAGCTGAAGTCGCAGTTACCTAATGTCGTAAGATGTCAGCATATAGACAGTTTAGATGGAGATAATTTCATAGAAGGCAATTGGCAGGATTTAAGATCTCTATCCGTGTACCAAAAAGCTCGATCGGGAAGTTCACGCAGAAGGAGATAAACACAAGGATCCATTTTTAGACATTCTAGTGAGATCTTTAGAAGAGCCTGATGATCAAAAGTATATTCAATTTCCAACTGCACGAACTCTTGTACATTTATTTTCAAAACGACAGGTTAAGCTTTTGGTGCCTAAACGGCGTAAGACTGTTGCATATTTTGATGCTACAGGTTCGGTAGTTAGGCCAAGTGAATATGACAAAGGTCGACGGGTACTGTATTATTCTGTAGTTGTTAACACCAATCAGGCAGTAATTCCTATAGCTGAATTAATAAGTTCACGACATGATTCTTCTACTATAACGACCTTTTTGTTGTCCTTTAAGCACTTCGTTACTACAAAATGCAACAAAACTTGGCCAATATTTAACGTAATTGTCACAGATTGGAGTTTTGCACTTATGACATCTGTTTGTCAGGGTTTTAATGAAATCACACTATATACGTATTTAAGAGTGTGCTATAAATATCTCACAAATAAATTGGACGACTCCAGGTTCCAGAAACTTATAATACTAAAATCATGCTGTGCACATTTCATTAAGATGATTTGTAGCCGACTGTCGAAAATAAAAATAAAGAGTGCTCACCGGATGGTAATAATTGATGCAGTTGCTGTACTTATACAATGTTCATCATTAGAAGATCTAACTTCAAATTTTGGTAACATTGTAATTCTGCTGTTAAATAAAACATTTAACGATAATGTAAAGGCAGCAATAAAAGAACTAGCTGCAATATCACACGATAACGCAGATGTACTTTCTGCCTGGCGTGWTGTACTTACTTGCGTCCATGACGACATAGACGATGATGATGATGAGAAGGTGCGGGGAGAATATATAACGTCACCCTTTTTTATATACTTTTTCAAGGTATATGACAACATTTCAACAAATGTGGCAGATATTTCAGAAAATTGTGAAGAATCCAAGAAGGAGAAAAATCCGTATTTTTCCGAAGATTTTTGCTTATATCTTGTAAAAAGAGTTTTGCCCTTCGCCCCACTTTGGAGCAACGTTTTGGAGGTTGGTCGTTTTAGTAATTCAAACGTAGAGGCATGGTATAAAATCTTAAAAAAGGAGGTACTTGGACGAGAAGGCAGTACAAAACTAGGAAGGTTTGTTGAAAAATTACAGCAAAGACTAAACACAGAATTAAAAGCAACAGAACTGCAAATTGAAAAAGTCCCGCCAAAAGCATGTAAAAATAAGGGGCGGCACGAAATAGATGCTCCAAAAGCCAAAGAACAGTGGCGAAGATCTTCTAAAGAGAAACGTGGGTACTTGTACAAAAAATATCTAAATGAGCTCCAGGCATCTCTAGATAGTGACGAAAAGAACAACTCGGAAGCAAAGGGCTTAAGCCCTAAGTTAGTCGAAAGGTCTAATTTGCAAAAAAATGGCAGCAAGGTCCATTCGGATGCTGAACTGTCAAAAACTGACCCGGAGCAGGGAGTAGCTGCTACCGAAAGTGCTAATGCAATTGAGGAAAAAGCGTCTGAAAATGCACTATCAAATGGTTTATTTTACAGCAACAACTATTATACCGAGTTAGCTTTAAAGAGTAAGTTTGTGGTTGGCAGGTACAGCTATCTCGGAAACACCATAAAATTGTGCAGTTCGGACTATGCTACGCTAGTTTCCAAATACAACAAGTGTAATTTCAATTTGAATTCAAATGAGCGTTGGGCGTCAGACTACTGTATAGATGCGCTGTCATACACATTATTTAAAAGCCGACCTGATGTTTACTATATAGATACTGTATCTGTACATTTAATATTTGAAACCGAAGGCAAAAGCTTTACAAAATTTGTGCCTCTACAGAAAAGTTTCATCGGTGTTAAATGTATCGTCATGCCACATTTAATTAATAATAATCACTGGATTTTACTTCTACTAGATCTTAGTACAAAGTCTGTTGATGTCCTTAATCCCTCCCAGAATTATTACTTGTCGGAAGAATCAATTTTCAAAAAAATCAAAAGGTTCTTTATAGCACGCGATAGGATGCAGCGAGAAGAATGGTTGAATATTAGAAAATGGAAGTTCACTACCGTTAACGGCATTCCACAACAACAAAAAAGCGATAATGTTAATTGCGGAATATATGTGATGTATTATATCTTTATAATATCAAAATCTAATAACATTACCGACTTCACAAATAATACCACATTCCCTGATTTCGACCCAGAAAATTTCAGAATTACTGTACAAAATTTACTTCTAATACATTCTGAAGTAATGTTTGATAAGTGCTTAATATGTGGAATTAACGACAACGAAATATACATTGAGTGTGCCAAATGTAAGCGATGGCTGCATTATAACCGCTGTTCAAGTGTAGACGATACAGTATCTCTCACAGACATTCAAGCTTTAACATGTGTATACAAGTTGCAGTCTATGCAAACTTTAGCATTCAGCCTTTCATGCACAACCGAGTCAACTATCCGTTGCATTTGGATGATATCGAAATCGAATCCTTTATTCTTCATTACGAAAAAAATTTAAAAAAGATTTATGAAACACGTTGCACCAACAGCGAAGCGAAAGATTTTACGCCTATAAAAGACCACAAAACACATATGAAATGGGACTATAGTACACCTTTCCTGTCTGTCTATAGTATCTACAAAAGTCTGTGAATATATAATAAAACACTTAAA